>JAXGGA010001389.1:0-155360 GCA_038373865.1 Uloborus plumipes
ACACTAAAAAATATTTTGTAACCCTACTCCATAAATACAGTGGCAGTAGTGCTGCATTCACTGTTATGGAGTAACTTAACTGATATATCTGTTGTCAAGTAGCACATCACTTGTGGAAGATTTTACCATGGTAATGCAACTATAGCATATTGTTACACCAACTTCTGTGCGTAAAGTTACACATTACGTAACATTTCTGTATTAGTATTTATACTAATTTTAAAAATATTATTACAAAGAAAAAAAAAAAACTTTTTTCTCCGTTTTTTAGTCTTAAAAGGGTGCAGCTAAATATTCTAGGTAATGTATAAAATTTTTGAGGGTTACACCTGATTCTCTGACTGATACTTCTACTGTTTGCTAGAAATAGTTTCAAACGTAATTATTTTCTGATTTTTTTTTTTTTTTGAAAAAGTACATTTTGCTCTTTTTTTCCATTTTTCTAGGCCAATGAGCGCCGGCTAAATTTTAAACAAATTAAGCGAATTTTTTTGAGAGTAATAACAGGCCCATATAGCAACTTTTCCACACTACCCAAAAACAGATTTCCAAAAAAAATTTTTTCGGCCCACCTAATAACCACTACAAGTATGCAAATCGGGCTTTAATTAAATGCATAAATCTATAAATGGATATATATATATATATATATATATATATATATATATATATATATATATATATATATATATATATATATATATATATATATATATATATATATATATATATATATATTTGTTTGTTCTTTATACAAATCCACAGTTTTCGTCGGATTTTCATCAAACTTGGCACAGAGGTTCCTTGATCACTAGAATTCACATAGTAAGGGTTTTTAATTTTGAAGTTCCAGTAGTTGAGTATAACTAAAGTTTTTTTGCAGGTATCTTTCAATTTTGTTTAAAAAATCTGTAGTTTTTCCAAAATTAGAAGTAAATCTAAATCTCTCGCAAATGACTCTTACTTAACAAAATTTTCGCAAGAAAATGATGGTTTGATTTAAAAAAATGATGTGCCTTGCAAAATTATGCACCTTAAAAAATTCTGCAGAAATTTTGCAGCTTTCTGCTAAGTTTCTTCTTTAACTTGAAGATAGCAGCAGAAAATCTGCAAAATGTCTCCATTATTAACCCATCAATGCCTAGCGTCCCTTTTTAGGGACGCTCTAAAAAAGGGTCTGACCAAATAATTCAATTAGTACCTTGGTATTGTTTCAATTCGTTATTAACAGATTGCAACACATAACCATTGTAAAGTGCGTTCTGTAGCAGTTTTAATATGATCTTTATCAAAAATCACATCTTTCACAATCTCAAGAAAAAAAGCTAAGTTTTCAAAGTTACTCTCAGCTTCCCAGTTTACGTTAATTGATAATTTTATTTCTTCTTATAAAATGTCTTTTTAAATATTATATCGTAGGCAGAAACAAATTTAGTCAAAAACTATTGATTTTATTTGATAATTAATCAAGACTATATTTTTTGGAAAGCGGCAATATCGACAGATTGAACATAATCTTCAAAATTTTGGATTTCTTCCGTCAGCCAGTCAATGCTAACCTGCAAAAACAAAATACTTGATACCTATGCTCAATAACAAACCTACAAAACAGTTTTAAATTAAATGACACAAATATAGACTAAGTTATGCGATAGTTGAAAGGTGCTTTTCCATCAAAGATACCATGTTAACCCCCTTTCTCTATACTGTTAATTTAATCCATTAATGCCCATCGTCCTTTTAAAAGGACGGTCCAAAAAAGGGTCTGAATTTCCCCCAAATGAACATTTCAACCAAATAATAGTGTTCAATTAGTACCTTTTTATTGTTTCAATTCGTTATTGACAGATTGCAGCACATAACCATTGTAAAGTGTGTTCTACAGCAGTTTTAACATGATCTTTATCAAAAATAACATCTTTCACAATCTCAAGAACAAAAAGCTAATTTTTTAAAATTATTCTCAACTTCTAAGTTTATGTTCATTGCTGTTTTTATTTCTCCTTATAAAATGTCTTTTTGAACATTAAATCGTAGGCAGAAAAAAATTTAATAAACAAAGTATGTACCATGTACCCTCTGGTGTCTATCGTAACTTTTAAGGGACGATTTTTCTTTCCTTAATAAAAAAATATTTTTTTTTTAATTATTTTTCCTGTCCATTAAACAATGTTTGCAACCAGTATACAAAATATCTTTGGAAAAAAAGATGCCAGGCATTAATGGGTTAAAATTTCGAAATCGCGACAGCTCAAAGAGCACTTTTGCTTAGTCAGCCTTATACAATCGTGTTAGTAACATTTTGTAACGAGTCCGTAGCACCTTCAACTTTCTTCAAATGAGCATTCCAATCTTGAGGAAGTAACTATAAATTTATTTACAAGTATGTACACTATTTACAATAAGAGCAGAAAACAATTGCTAAGCATCAGCAATTAGGCAGCAAACACTACACTGTACTCTCAACAGTAATTCAGCACCACGTATCTAACGTGAACAGTAATTAAGCAATTACAAAAGCAAAACAAACATTCGCCCAAGCGAATAGCGAATAAAACGAGTCACCAGAATCAAATCTGAAAACAACTGACTGACTTGTGTTCAAGGCCAGCTTTTTATACACTCAAGGACATTTCTAGCAAAATCTGGAGTATTCCAATTCATTCATGAAATTTCTAAAAAGAAGAAAAAAAACACACTCAGCGGGGAAAATGTCTTCACGCTTATCAAATGTAGGGCAAGTATAAAAACTACAAAACGTTACAGAGGGCCGGTATACCAGTGATAAAAGTGATATCTTCAGATACCTTTGCACCATGACGTCAGATAAAACCAAAACTAATGAAAATAAAGCAAGGCAGGAAAAACAACAACTATTTACAAGATTTGTAACATTGCCCCCTTCCCAAGGACTGCACGTCCCGGGCAGTACAATCCCCAGAAAGGAAGCAAGGGAAGACTTACAGATGCACACATTACATGATAACCAATCGTAAACAGGATAAACAATAAAAATGAGAACATGAAAGAAATAATAACATTGATAGAGAAATATTACAAACAATTAAAGGCAAAAGTTATTTACAAAATTTACAAACAAATTACCATGGTAGCTCTACATTTAATTTACGAACTATGGCCATAGTATGGGGCTAGCCGATCATAATGGACAACCCTAGGTTTGGAATGTGATGACTTCTGGACCCTCACTACGACGTCGTTCAGCCGGTGAAGGACTGTGTGTAGGATCCATCCCAATGCGACTGCAATTTGGGTGATAGACCTTTACGTCGGATGGGATTCCATAGCCACACCTTGTCACCTTCTTGAAAGTCATGGCCAGTGGACCTTGTGTCGTATCGGGTCTTCATTTTCTCCGTCGCGATGTTGATTCGCTCCCGTGCGAAGTGATGAACGTCCTCCAACCGGGCCTGGAGATCCTGGACGTACTCCTCAGGCGATGAAGGCGCATCTGGAGGGAGACCGAAGACGAGATCACAAGGCAGCCGAAGCTCTCGGCCGAAGAGCATCTGTGATGGGGAATATCCGGTGGTCTCGTGGACAGCACTGCGGTAGGCCAGCAGGAACAGAGGAAGTTTCTTGTCCCAATCCTGTTGATTTTTGGAGACCATAAGCGAGAGATTATTAAGGATTGTCCTGTTGAATCTCTCCACCATGCCGTCCGATTGTGGGTGTAGTGGTGTCGTTCGAGTTTTCTCAATTTTGAGGATATCACATAGGCCCTTAAACACAGCAGAGATGAAGTTTCTTCCCTGATCGGAATGGATCTGCAAAGGTGTCCCATATCTCGAGATCCAATGCTTGACTAGAGTCTCTGCTACAGTGGTAGCTTCTTGATCCGGAATGGAATGTGCTTCGGGCCATTTGGTGAAATAGTCAATGGCAACGAGGATGTATTTGTTCCCATCAGTAGTTTTCGGTAGAGGACCAAGAATGTCGATCCCGATTCGTTCGAAAGGAGCTCCTACGTTGTAAAGATGTAGTTTCCCGCGGCTTCTTCTCTTCGGTCCTTTACGGGCAGCACAGGCGTCACAAGAATGACACCACTTCTCCACGTCATCCTTCGCCTTGCTCCAGAAGAAGCGCTCTCGAACCTTGTGGAGGGTTTTCAGGATACCAAAGTGTCCTCCAGTCGGACTACTGTGCAATTCCTTTAGAACGTCTGGAATTCTTGATCTGGGAATGAGTAACTGCCATTTGAATGCTTTACCATCGTCAGATTCCCATTTCCGATACAGGACGCCATTTCGCAACTGGAGAGATTTCCATAGAGCCCAGTATCTCTTCGTTGCAGGACTGTAGATAGAAACGTCTTGCCAACTAGGTCGACGACTGTCCTTTTCCATTAACTCTATGATAGGCTTTAGGTCTGGGTCTTCAAGCTGATCTTTTCTAACTTGGTCGTCACTCCATGGATCAGGATCTGAAGATGATGAAGTAGCAGTAACTTGACAGGCAGTAGGGATTGTCGTCCCGTACTGTTTCTCAATTCGGGAGCAATAATGGCAGTTCTCGGAACAAGGTCTTCTTGATAATGCGTCAGCATTACCGTGTGACAAACCTTTTCGGTGCTTAATCTCGATGTCATATTCCTGGAGCCGCTGTATCCACCTGGCTACCTGGCCCTCTGGATTCTTGAAATTCAACAGCCAAGTTAAAGAGGCAGGATCAGTCCGGAGCAGGAATTTACGGCCGTAGAGGTAATGATGGAAATGTTCTACAGCTTTAACTATGGCGAGCAATTCCTTTCTCGTGACACAATAATTTCGCTCCGACTTGGATAAGCATTTGCTCCAGTAGGCGATGACATGTTCGTTACCGTCTATTTCTTGAGATAAAACAGCTCCAACGCTCTCGTGGCTCGCATCAGTGTCAAGTATGAAGGATTTTTCAGGCTGAGGATAAGAGAGAATAGGCGTTGATGTTAAAGCCTCCTTCAGCTGTAGAAATGCATCCTCGCATTCTTTGGATCATTCAAATTTTTGTTTGCTCTCCGTCAGCTTATGCAAAGGTCGTGCAATATTGGAAAAACCCTTCACAAACTTCCTGTAGTACGTGCAGAGCCCCAAGAAACTTCGCAGCTGATGAACATTTTCGGGGCGGCTCCAATTCTTGACTGCGGATACCTTATCTGGATCTGTTCGTACACCCTCTGAAGAGATAATGTGACCAAGGTAGTTCACCTCACGGCGGAACAGATTACACTTGGACGGGCTTAACTTCAGGTTGGCTTCCTTAAGCTTCTGCAGCACCTTCCGAAGATTAGCCAAATGTTCCTCAAAACTGCGTCCTATGATGATAATGTCGTCCAAGTAGACAAGACAGGATTCATAAGACAGTCCTCGTAACACTGATTCCATAAGACGCTCGAACGTGGCTGGTGCATTGCAGAGGCCGAAGGGCATCACTTTGAACTGCCACAAGCCTTGTCCGGTTGTAAACGCCGTCTTCTCTCGGTCGTCGGGGTGTATCTCCACCTGCCAGTAGCCGCTCTTCAAATCCAGGGTCGAAAACCACTTGTGTCCGGAAAGGGTGTCCAGAGTGTCATCGATCCGTGGAAGAGGGTAACTGTCCTTCTTGGTGATGTCATTCAGGCGTCGGTAATCAACACAAAATCTGGTTGAGCCGTCTTTCTTTCGGACCAAGACGATAGGGGATGCCCAAGGACTGGATGAGGGTTCGATGATGTCATTCTCCTGCATCTCTTTCAAGAGGATCTCAACCTCTTCCTTCTTGGCGAACGGTAGTCGTCTTGGATGCTGCTTGATAGGGGGATGATCTCCAGTGTCGATCCTATGCTGCGTTAAACTCGTGCGACCAACATCTTCGGATGTAGATGAAAACACCTGCTTGAAGTTGTCCACCAATTTCTCCGCAGCGTATCTTTGATCCTTCGATAATGGTGCACTCTCAATTAATTTCGAAATCAAGGACTCGGAAGACACAGTCTCGGAGGAATCAATTCTTCTGATGATGCAGTTTACGGGAGTACAAGTTGCCAACACTTCTCCTTTCTTAATATTCCTCGGTCTTTCACTTACATTGGCGACTCTCACAGGAACTGCATTCCTTGAAAGGTCCACAAGCGTAGAGGCCACTAGTACTCCTTTTGGGCTATTATTTTGGTTAGGATATTCAATTAGGCCGAATTTAAAACTGTTGTTTTCCTTGATGGAGCCAGGTATTAGTATCTCTGATCTTGGGGGAATCAATAAATCTGTTTGGGCTATTATATGATGAGCGGATTTTAAGTTATTTTCAGCATTGAAAATTGCTATGTCTTCCCTCATCGAGTGCAGCTCATTATTTTTAAAGTCGATAGAAAAATCAAATGTTTTCAAAAAGTCCAGTCCGAGAATGAAGGGATCTGTAATGTCAGCGACGAATGCCGTGTGATGGTAAGTGGCGCTTCCGAACATTATTTCTAAGTTCACTTTTCCTTCAATCTCGATTTTGTCACCTGTCACAGTTTGGAGAGTAACGCAGGGCGGCGTCCATAAGATCTTGAGTCCAAATTGACGAGCCACATCAGTCCTAATGATGGTAACGTTGGCTCCTGTGTCCACAATCATTTCGCAGGGAAATCCATTCACATATGCGTAAATGAACAGTCCGTTGCAGCCGCCACTTCTTGGGGAAATCTGGAAAACTTTGGGAGACGTCTTCTTTTCTTGGCGAGCTTCGCAATTCCTTCGTACGTGGCCCTCACCGCCACATTTCCAGCACTTCAGTAGTTGTCTACTCTGGTCTTTGCTAGCAGTAATCTTCTTCAGGGTCCCCGAGATCTCGTTGATTTGTCGCTTAATTTCCGAGAGACAAGTTGAGTTCAAATCCGGGTCACTCACTTCTACGCCTCTGATTGTATGGCGATCCTTGCGGGATGTTTGCTGTGCAGCCTCGAACTTCATTGCGTAGACCAGACCGGATTTAAGATCCTTAATGTCCGCCATCCGGAGAGCCATCTGAACTTCTGGATTTCGCACTCCATCTATGAAGTAGTTCAGGGCCAGGCTATCGCGAACACCCGAAGGACAGTCCGAGAAGGCGAGATGGGAAAGCCTCTCAACGTCTGCTGCAAAAACTTGCAAAGTCTCTCCAGTCCTCTGGAGTCGGGATTTGAGCTGAAGTTGGCTGAATTCTTTTTGGCAGGATTCGCCAAAGCGAAGCTCCAAGGCCGATGATAAGGCTTCGAAGTCACGGTGCTTGTCCTCTGGAAAGGTCTGTAGTATATCAGCTGCATCCCCTCTCAGCGAGGCTGCAAGGTGACAGGCTTTTGTGGAAGAGTCCCAGGAGTTTGCTTCTGCAACGATGAGGAACTACTTCTTGTAAATATTCCACGAGGTCTTCCCGTCAAACGTGGCCAGTTTGATGGATGGACGAGAAGTTCCAGCTGCAGCTACACAGTCACTTGAGTTGTTGGAGGATGCTGATAACTTTGATTCAATTTCTTTAATTTTCTTTTCCATATGGTTTTCTGCTGTGGTGATTCGGTTCTCAACGCTGTCAACTTTTTCTTCTAGAACCTCCACTTTATTTTCTATGTTGGTAAATTTAGTTTCCACCAAACTTTTCATTGACGTTAGATCGCTCTTAATTTCTTCTTGACTTGAAGTTATGCTCGCGGTTAAATCACTCTTTAATTGTTCTTGATTTGTTGCCAGATCATTTTTTAATTGTTCTTGATTCGCAGCCATGTCATTTTTTAATTGTTCTTGATTCGCAGTCATGTCACTTTTAACAGCGTTGATCGCATCAAGGAGTTTTTGCAGTTGTTCCTCCATTGCTCGAGTAATCACCATAAAATTCCGAAGTCAAAAAGTCCTTAGGAAGAAAAGTCCGAATTCACAGGTAATTCCAAGAAAGTCCTTGAAGATGCCCCACGTTGGGCGCCAAAATTGTAACGAGTCCGTTGCACCTTCAACTTTCTTCAAATGAGCATTCCAATCTTGAGGAAGTAACTATAAATTTATTTACAAGTATTTACACTATTTACAATAAGAGCAGAAAGCAATTGCTACACATCAGCAATTAGGCAACAAACAGTACACTGTACTCTCAACAGTAACTCAGCACCACGTATCAAACGTGAACAGTAATTAAGCAATTACAAAAGCAAAACAACCATTCGCCAAGCGAACGAAAACGAGTCACCAGATCAAATCTGAAAACAACTAACTGACTTGTGTTCAAGGCCAGCTATTTATACACGGAAAGAAATGTCCACACTATTCGAGAAAAACCTGGAATATTTTGTTTCATTACGTAATCCATTCACAAATTCTAGCGATAAGAAAAAAACCACGCGAAAATGTCTTCACGCTTATTAAAGTTAGGGCAAGTGTAAAAACTACAAAGTGTTACAGGGCCGGTATACTAGTGATAAAGGTGATATCTTCAGATACTTTTGCAACATGACGTCAGATAAAACCAAAACTAATGAAAATGATGCAAGGCAGGAAAAACAACAACTATTTACAAGATTTGTAACAATATGAATCACGTTCGCAGTAAACAGTTTTGATTCAAAAAAGCAGCTGCGTCAATAAACCAGCGAATTTATTAAAGCTGGATTTTGTTCTATTTTTGACCATTTGATTCAGTAAAGGAGTTACCGCTCATTTAACGAACTGGCGTCCAATGTATATATCATTCAGAAAAAGTCAAAAAAAAAAAAAAAAAAAAGAGAGAGAGATTGGGAATCATATGAGTCTATAAAGCAATAGCAATTGACTGTGAAGTTGTTATTTGCAGTAAAGTAACAGCAAAGTAGAAATTAGTATATAAAGATCTTCTGGCGTATTTAAATCACCTAAAATTTTATTTGATTTTAAAACCCGATACATTTTTTTAAATCAACAAAATGCTGTTCATACTTGTTAAACTAAAGAGTCTGGAAGTCCCTTTAATTGTCAGACCACCAAAGAAGAAGTCTGCTTGTAGCTGGTAATCTTAATAAATGATCAGATAACGGAAATTAATGAAACGTTTCTATTTATGTCTTTTTTGAAGTCCTAACTATGTTCGACTATGTACTTAATGTGACTCTACGTGATTCGAATAAGGCTAACAGTTTGATAACTCAAGAAATCAGTTTTATCAAGATTTTTGCTGCTTCATATTTTGTCAAACTTTAATGGTCAAAGAAACATTGTAACTGGTTGAAACGCAACAACACTTATGATTTTGAAAATTATTTAATAAGTATTGATTCAAACAATCAATCTTCATTTTGATCGAAATAGATTGTTCTTATATTCAACCCTACCTAATTATTTACTCATGTTTAAATTAATGAAAGATACGGCTCTTTATTAGAACATATCATTATTTTCAATTGAAATTTATCAGTGCTAAATAATTATTTTTGCTTTGGTGTAATTTAGAAAATAAATGAAAGGAGTAAAACAGAGAGACTTGACAAGCATGAAAATGACTTTTGTGTATACAGTACAACCCAATCATTTACTCATATGTGAATTAATGGACGATACGATTCTTTATCGAAACATCATATTTTCAAGTGAACTTTATCAATGCAAAATATTTTTGCTTATGTGTAATTTAGAAAATAAATGAAAGAAGTAAAGAAAGAGGGATTGGAATAGCATAAAATAGACCTTTGTGTATAAACAGTTTCGATGAAGAGAAAAGGGCATTTATTTCGAAAGTAAGCGGTTAAGTTAAAAATTATATAGAGCATTAAAAAATGCACTAACCAGTCGATAATGATAATAAAAATCATTAAACTTCTCAATCTAACTAAAACCTTAAAAAATTTCAAAACTTTTCAAAACGACTTTGAGATGTAAGTGCTAGCAAACTTGCCTACTAGCAATGTTGGGCTTTAATCAATTTTTTTTTTCAATTGCCTTGCTAATCGATTAAAAAGTAATTGCAATTCAACTATTAATTGCACTTTGCAATTAATTTAATTGCAAATAAATTAATCATAATTCAACTATTAATTGCACTTTGCAATTAATTTATTTGAATTATTGTACGTTAATCATTTCTCACAATTAAAATAATTGAAATTAATTTTTTAAATTGTTTTGTGAAACGAGACAATTAAAACTAACAATTTACTTTTTGTATCAATAGACACAGCACAGCGCACAAGGCAGAGACCAAAGTATTATTCGATTTCGCATTTGTGTTGCAAGTATATTCACACATATGTGTGTTTATTTACCATAAAGTCGGGTTACTTGGACCCTAAGGGGTTACGTGAGCCCATTACAGTAAAATGATAAAATCTAGGTTTGGTACTTATTAGTTGAAGACTTGCATGTAGTTCCTCGTTTCTCCTCTAGGTAGAAGCACTCTGCAGTCTCTAATGCTAGTACCAAACCCAGATTTTATCATTTTACTGTGGGCTCAAGTAACCTCCTTGTGGGACCAAGTAACCCGACTTTACGGTACATTGATCTTTTATTTGTTGCTAACATGTGTATTCAAATAGTTAGATAGCAATATGGTACCCATCCACATCCCAGGTAGACCCGTTGCCTGTACAGTATATTATACAAAACCAGTAATGTTTTAAAGAGTTAGTTTCAATTAAAATTCACAAAACAATTGTCAATTGTTTCTTGTAGGTAACTACAACTAACAAAACTAATTAATTTTTAACTGCAGTACTCTACAATTAACAAGTAATTGTTAACTCTTACTACTGCAGTTAATTAATGAATTATTAATTGCATATTTCCATAATTACAATTGATCAATTGTTAGTTGTTGTGGTTACGTTTGCCAATTATTCAATTGTTAATCTTTGATTGTCCATGCAATTAAAATTTGCCCAACACTTCCTACTAGAATAGTGTCGGGTCTTACCGTCCTTTCAGTCATTTCTGTTTCAGAATCCATTGGCAGTAGAGTGAAATTAATGCAAGGGGTCACTTTTAGTTTACTGGTATATAATATCCTTTTGCAATTACTCGATATCGCAAGTTCAGGGTTTTGAGGTTTGATGTCATCAAATACCCATTGAATACATAAGAAGTATGTGCTCGTTAAATTTTTGGATATGGAGATTCTATAATCGGTAGCTAGCCTTCACCATGAGTTTTTGGAAATTGTTCTTCCCCTTTAGAACAATGTAATGAACTCTAGAGGTGCTGATCGATTAAGCTGCCATCTATTGGGAAGGGTGAAAGTCGAGCTTCTGCCCCTATAATCCCTCACTTAAACAGAAGTCGTTTAATTCTACTTATTCCACAGAAAAGAACCTAGGTTTCCCAAAAAGCTCCACTAACAGTAAAAGCAATAAATCCCAAAAGATAAAGAAAGTACTTTTGATCAACCGTGTTAGCAAATGAAGAACTTAGTGATTTCACTGTTCGTATCTTTCTTAGTTGTTAGTAGAAGTCAAATCTCTCTATCTCGAATTTCACAGGACAGAAAAAAAATCGAGATACGGAGGTTATGATAAAATTTACAAAAATAAGCAATTGGAACAAAGTCAAATACTTAATGGATTGTTTTGCATCGATATTGTTGAACATTTTACTGAACAAAATGTTGTGAGTCCACGTTTTACTAATTGTGATGACTATATCGGTAAAAAGTTAATGCATTCCTGTAAGTACGGACATAGTCTCTAAATGATTGTGCAAAAGATAAGTTTGTCTCCAAGTTATACCATTGATAAAGGCGGCTGGAGATGAAATTCAAAAATAAAAGTCGTCAAAGTTCAAGATATAGAGGTTTTCGGGACAAATCATTCGAGATAAACATGAGAAAAAACATTAAATTTATGCTGTAAAAGCAAGGAAATCGAAAAATTTCGACACAGAGAGGTTTTCGAGATAAGCAGATTCGAGCTAAACAAGTTCGACTGAATTAATTATAATCTAGAATTTGCTTTTTCTATATTAACATCCAGGAGAAATATGACTTTGATTAAACCAGCAATTCTCTTTTTCCCACATCAGCTTCTGATACCCTGACAATCACTCCGTTTCATGTGTCGTCCTTTCCTCCCACCACGAACCAACCGAAAAAAAAGGCAACCATCAAAGCAAAAACATCCACAGCTAAAAAGGAGTTGAAAGAGCCAAAAAAGAAAACGCGGGCTTGAAAGGCAAGACAAATGAGCATATAACATGAGACTTGTCACAAGTCGAGAAGAACGCTTCACAAGTGAAAGATCGAAGGCACGAAACATGGCAGCCATCGCTGGAGAACCAAAAAAGAAGAGCGAACGCCTTTAAGAAAAATCTAAGGAAAGAGTCTAGATCTTGGAATGTTAAAAGGACCCACGTCTTCTGCTACTTCATCTCTTCCAAAAATTTTTGGAACACTTCTCCGTCTCTCGCCGGAGAAAGCTGGATAAGAGTTTACATTTTTTCCTCCTCTTGATCTAGTTCCGACAAGCATTAGTAGACGTGGAAGTTATTTTGATTATCAATAAAAGAAGCTATTTTGGCTCTATTTGTTTCTATATTAATCTTCTGTTGGAGTTTTTCAACACAAACCGTACTTTATTTTAAAATTACCTATTAGATTTTTAGGAGGACACTTTAAATTTTTCTTTGAATCACTTAGCCATTTTGGGGAGCAGCAATTCTAAGGTCTCCGACTTCACATTGTTTTGCTTCAAATAACTTACTTGTTGTTTTACTACTTAACGTTTATTTTGCTTCTGTTATATTTGTTTTATGCATATAGGAAATATAACTCAGTTTTTACAGTATACGGCTCAATGAGATATACCCGAATTACAAAATCTTCGGAACAGTTTAAGCATCACAACATGTTAGTTTCAGGCAGGGACGTACTTAAGGAGAGGGTTTTTAGGGCTCAAACCCCCTCCGAAATATTTCAAAGTTGCTCAAAAAATACTTTATTATCCTTTTCGTGCTGAAAAAAAAATTATTATTACTTTTATTTATTTTTTAATAACATTTGTAAAAAAATAAAATAAATACTGAATAATTATACAAACCACAGTGCTTTATATGCAGTATTTATTTTTATTATTTTTGATTGGGACTATCATCTTTTATAAAACAACTAGCTGTGTGGCCCGGCGTTGCACGGGCTTTAATGTAGTGAAGGCAGTGTGAGAAAACTACTCGCCGCCAAGGCGGCTCGCCTTTACAGCAGTGAGATAAGTTCAAACAACCTACTCGCCGCCAAGGCGGCTAGCCTTTAAAGTAGTGAGGAAAGTTTAATCAGCCTACTCGCCGTCAAGGCGGCTCGCCTTTACAGTAGCGAGGAAAGTTTCAACAAACTACTTCCCGCTAAAGCGACTCGCTAAAAAGCTTTCCTGCATCAAAAAGTCAATCGAATTATTTGCACATGCTTCCTCAGAAATAAAGACCACGTCTAGTAGTGCATACTTAGCACTCTTCCTAAATAAAAAATAAAATTCCTTATCAAAAACAATTATTTCCAAAACGCTTTCTTCCTGTTAAATTAATTGCAAAATTTTAAACGAAAAAGTTGTTTTAATATTTGGATCGTAGCCAAAAAAAAGTCCCTGCTAAAAACAGCAGTTGCAATTTTATTTAAAAACACATTTTCAAAATGGTACTAGAGAAAAAAAATATTAGTCATTAATTAGAATAAAAACAATTGTTAGAACTTTGTTGTAACACGTATTCAAAATGACAACGGAAAGAAATAACACTCTTTAATTTTAAAAAGTTCGATAATTTATTTGACATTTTAATTTAAAATGGCAACGGTAAGAAATAAATGTCTTGGAATTTTAAATAGTTCAATAATTTAATTAACGTTTTAATTTAAAATGACAACGGAAAGAAATAACGCTCTTTGATTTTAAAAAGTTCAATAATTTAATTAACGTTTTAATTTAAAATGGCAGCGGTAAGAATAAATGTCTTGGAATTTTAAATAGTTCAATAATTTTATTAACGCTTTAATTTAAAATGGCTACGGAAAGAAATAAAAGTCTTGGAATTTTAAATAGTTCAATAATTTAATTAACGTTTTAATTCAAAATGGCAACAGTAAGAAATAAAAGTCTTGGAATTTTAAATAGTTCAACAATTTAATTAACGCTTTAATTTAAAATGGCTACGGAAAGAAATAAAAGTCTTGGAATTTTAAATAGTTCAATAATTTAATTAACGTTTTAATTCAAAATGGCAACGGTAAGAAATAAAAGTCTTGGAATTTTAAATAGTGCGATAATTTAATTAACGCTTTAATTTAAAATGGCAACGGAAAGAAATAAATGTCTTGGAATTTTAAAAGTGCAAAGAATTCAATTAACGCTTTAATTTAAAATGGCAACGGAAAGAAAAAAAATGTCTTGGAATTTTGAAAGTGCAAAGAATTTAATTAACGTTTTCATTAATATCTCAGCTAATTAACGCCGTACAATTACGCGGTTGGTCTTATTGTCTTCCTTACAAAATTTCGAATCGAATGGTAGTATGTTTGATTCTTTACGTTCAGCGGTTTTTGAGGAGTTCAAGCTTCAGACAGACAAACAGACAGACAGACAGACAGAAGCGCACAGATTTTAATAGTAGTAATACAGCTTTCAAATTTTAAACACCTGATCCTAACGAATATATATCAAAATTCTTTAAATGTAAAAGTGCTGAACTGTTTATTTACCCTATTTTATCGATGTCAAAAAATATACGAATTTAAAGTATGTATTACTTCGATTTTAAGTATACGGATCTATTCTTCTGTTACTAAAAATACATCGAATATTTAACAGGGGAGAAATTATGCTGTGTACACTTTAGATTTCAGCTCTTCATTTTATAGAGTCGGCGTCTTTTACATTTGCTCATGCGAATACCCTTAAAGTAGCACTCTCTCATTAAAATAAACTATTGTAACAAAAAGTGACAGAACCTACGAAAAACTTAAAATTTTATTGATCATATGGAATTCACCAGAAGTCTTTGGTAAAACCCTCCTCGAAATAAAAGACTTGTTACGGCCCTGGTTTCAGGTCGACCATTATCACCCTTTAGCTACAACTGTCAATGAATTATTTTTAAGTCAACGCAAAACGATATTTTGAACAAATTTAGTTGTAAATAATAATGTTACAACGAATTTACGTTAAGTTATCCTTATGACTACAAAAGGTTTTATTCTTCTCTTTTTTGAGGGGGAATTTATGTGTTTTAATACTGTTTTTAATACATATTATCTGCATTATTTATATTAAAAACAAGAAAAGTACTTAATGCTGTCAAATACGCTTTACCCATGAATGTCAATAGTTCTCTCTATTACAAATGAAGATTTTTGGATTTGTGCAACTGATTCAAACTGACAGCATCAAACTTCCAAGCAAATTTTGTTATTAAACCTTTAGAACAGACGAAATGATTCGCCCTTATAAGTATATTACGGGTACGTATTCATGCGTATATTAGAGGTAATGTTACGGAAACAAGACGAAATGCGCAGCCCTAGTATCTGAATAAAAAACGAAAGTTTCCTTTCTCATATATTACTTCAATGGTACACTAAAAATTGCACCTCTGATTTCAGAGGCAAAGGTGGAATGTTTTTGCTTTTGAAATATAGAGGCACACAGTGTCTTTGGAATTCAGAGGCAAAAGTGCATATTTAGTGCCTCTGAATATTCGATGGAACTTGTAACTCGAATCGTAGAAAAACGAATGGAACATTTCTTAAGCGGACATAATGACAGTAGAGTGAATATGGAAAAGAAACGAAACGTGTTCCCCCTATCGCAGAACGAACGAAATGATTCTTCCTTAATTGTACGAGTATTACTCGTACGGTTGTGGAAAGATTATGGAAACGAGACGAAATGTACTTATATTACAATTGTGGAAAGATTATGGGAGCGAGGCTAGTCACAGAACGGACGAAAAGAGTCTCCCTTATATGTACTTATATTACAATTGTGGAATGATTATGGCAACAAGACGAAATGTTTAACCCCAGTCGCAGAAGGGAAGACAGGATTAATGCATATTAAGGCAATATAATTACAGACAAAAATCATGGAATCAACTAAACGTAATTTTCGTGTACAGTATTGAGCTGGTGACTGGTAGAATGCTATTAAAGTTATTTCCAAAAAATGTTTTCTACTTACTAAATGAAAAAACATGCTGTTTATGTAGTGTTTTGTTCAGAAATTGTAAGCGCACAATTTGCCTGGTCGCAAAAAATCCACAGTGAACATAATCTTTTACGTGCGATAGAATACTAAACAGATGGCAAAGAACAATAAAAACACGTTTTCATCAACCATGAAACAGATTTTGTTCATTATTTAGCACTCATTAAACATAGAACTACCTCGAACGAATATAATACTGCGCAATAAAAATAGCACTCAGTCTAATTCTAAATAAAAACCACCAATGCTGTCAAGAGAAACATTTATATTCTTAAACTGCATGTTTTCGTTTGATGGATAAGTGTTTAATTTTGTGACAGTGCGTAAGAAAAGATATTTGTCTTCCTGCCAAAGCATCAACGAAATGTTAATGATTTATTAATGATTTAATTCTTGAATGAAAGTGAGAAAATGACGCTAACTACGAAGTATTTAACCCACAGTATTTCATCATCCCGAAAGTCAGCCTATCTTTAGCAGTTTTGAATAACCTCTGAAGTTCTTATTTTGTGCTGCAGTGTTTCATTTGATACATCTCTTCTGCAACACTTCAATGCAACTAAAAATATTTTTAAATGTTAAACATGCTCCGCCTTTTCCATACGTGAATATTTATGAAACATAAGACAAGAACTCGACTAAAGCATAATTTTTAATTTGTTGAACAATTTTGTAGTTAATTAGAAATGAAAATTCAAGTAAAGAATACAGCGTTATTCCGTTTAACATTGCATGACCTTCATTTTCGAAACAAATTGCTTAAGGTAATAAAAGCTAGGAGCAAAAAAAAAAAAAGAATAAATAAATAAAAAAAAAACAATGTAATATATTATACGAAATGTAATATTTTATTATTAGTAGTATAGTGTATAGTTTACCTAAAAATAGGGTTGCACAACCTGCGGCCAGCGGGCCAAATGCGCATTTATTTATTTATTTATTATTTTTTTGCAGTGCATTTTATTTATTTTTTTTGTGTTGAAAAATGAAAAAAAAAAATCAAAAAGTTTTTTTAGTTCAGAGGGGTAAAGAAAAAGTAAAAGAAAGTTTTCCAGAAAGATTTTAAAGCATACACTAAATAAAAATGTTCCAAAATTCGTTTGAAGAAGGATTTCAAGACTTAGTAGGGAAATTTTAATTTTCAATTACTGATCAGTGGACAGCAGAATATTATAGCTTATTAAGCACTGATTCAGAAAACCTAATAATTGTTATACATCATGTCGTGTGCAACAACCACGACATGAAAAAAAAAAAAAAACGCCATTTTGAAAAATGTTACATATTTTTTAATATTTCATTGCTCAAAGCCTATGTTTCCTACTTGAATGTTCAAAATCCTACTTATTGAACTTTTATTTGTTAAATGCTTTGCAGTTTTGGCATATTTTTATGCGTTTTTTTTTTGATGCCACGTGTAAAGTGTAGTTTTAGGGTTTCCCTGTAATTTTTCCGCAATATTTTTGCATCAACTTTCTGGTTACGATATTTCTTCTTATTTTTGGAGTAGTGCACTATACAAATCATATTGAACAAAAATACAAACGTATTTTTTCAAAATGAATACGAATTTATTTTTTAACCATCATTTAATTTTTGCACTCACCACGTAGCCAATGGATATTTTTCGATCTTAAAAACGGAAAAATTAAATTATTTGGAGTTCTTGGTAATGATGTTCTTGAAAGAGAGATAAAGAGTTGATTGCCTCGCTGACTTTTCACATATGCAAATCAAGCTTTTAATAGTTCTAGTAAGGCTAGAGGCCAATAGTTCTAGTAAGGCTTCTCTATAGGCTTTTCAAGTTCTAAAAATCTGCATCTCCTGATTGCTTATATTAAAGAAAATGCAAGAATGTTCAGAATTTCAACTATTAACCATGAATCCATAGATCAAAAATTGGTAGATAAATTTCAGTCTGAACCATCCAATTGCTGAGTTTTATTTCATGGCATTTCTCTGAAATTTTAGTTGTATAATCTTTGAAAGTATGGTATCATGATTACTTTTGTGTTAACTGATAATTTTGTTTGATACTCATATAACATCTAGCTAATGGTGGAATTTTGTCTTTTCACTGTGGTTTAGTTGCATTTAGACTGTTGGCAGTTTTGCCAAGACTACTTTTTGGATTTTATTTTGCTAGAATTACGTATTGATTTGTATTTCTGAATAAAATATTTAATTTCTTCAGTTTTAACAAGTGATAAAGTTCAACATCGTTCACAAAATTACAAAAAAATATTGCATGCATGTAACCCCTTTTTCAAAATATGCAAAGATTTCAGTCTCTGATGGTTAAGCAGCTGTCATAAAAGAGGCTGCTTAGCATCAAAAGCTCAAAAAGTTTTCTTCACTGAAAAAGATTCACCTTTTTACTCTGAATCATATGTATGCAATATTTTGCAGTTCTCTACTAATAATAAAGCTGAAGGTGGGTCTGTCCTTCTTTCTGTCTGTCTGTTACGCGCGTAGCGCCAAAACCGTCCGGTCGATTTTCATGAAATTTGGCGCAAAATTAGTTTGTAGCATAAGGTTATGCACTACGAAGCTTTTTTTCGAAAATTCTATTTCGTTCTTTTTTTATTCTTATTCTTAACGAAAGTTCCATAAAATAGGGAAGAAATATTTCATACACATTTTCAAGTCTTATGTCATTCGAAAGCTTGAAATTTTCTGCTAAAAATGATGTCAGTTTGAAGTTTCTACGAGCATTAGAAGAGCTGTAATAATTGTTTTTAGAATCCCTGAAATTCAAGGCTTACCTTCAGCAAAGCAAGCTAAACGATTCTATAAAATGGTTAAGCTCGAGAATAAAATTTGTTTGAAAATAGAGATGAAATGAATTATTTTATCAACGGAAGTCAACTTTTCATGTTGTTACCATGGTTACGTTTTCATACCTTTTTTTATTTCGTTCTTTTTCCAGCATTGCCAGACGTAGCATTTTGATACTACGCACAGTGTTTCGATTAATGTTAGCTAGCTGGACAAAATTATTTTTCGTCATTTTTACATATTTATGGATCAGTGTTCAAATTTGTTCCGTGTTCTTCCTACAGTAGTAGAACCTTGAAATGATGTGGAAAGTTGCGGCACAGCATTCAACTTCGAATTATATGTCTTTGTCCAGCCAGTTTGCATTAGTTGCCAAAAAAGGCTGTTTTGATTTTCCCGCAGAGACCCATTTTTCAGAATTTTTTTAGGCATAGTTAGCTAACTTTTTCCTGATTTTCTTTTCAGAGTCCTATGTAAGGTTTTCAAAATTAAATTTAGAAGAAAGGATTTCGAAGAGAATATAGTTTTTTTCTCTTTTGGGGGGCTTCAACCATTCTTCAAAGAAATCCCTGCTCGAAAGAAAGTACTCTAAAAAAAAAAAGTGTTGTACTTGAGTGTGCTGCCTATAATACGTCTTATTAATTATGGGAAAGGTGCAGCTATTATATACAGAAAACTTAGCCCGGGGACAAACGGGGACAAGTGTTTCCCATCACGTGAAAGTTTCGAAACAAGCAAAAATATTCTGTTCATCTTAAAATATTTTTTTAAAATATTACTTAATTATCATATACACTAATTTAATTAGGCAAAACTTGCACTTACCAGCTTTAATAACACCCATCTTGCACAATTAAATCATAAAAAAATCGGAAAGCTTTAATTTTATGTGCTTAAAATTATGTCTGAAACTCAACTGATTTATTCTAAAACAAAGACATGCGTAACTTCAACCCTTAATACTCACCTGGCGGAAGTGAGTTAAATATAAACAAATAATGAAGTATCATGTTTTGGTATATTGTAGACATTATTCCAATGTCGAATTTTAGAATTCCGAACTTGACTTTTGTCCACCTAGCTTACACTAATCGAAACACTGTGCTACGGTAGTATTTTTTCGGCCCAAATAAGGAGCATAGTATTTTTGTAGTATTTTTCTGGCAACCCCGTTTCCGATATATTTTAATACACATATGTACCTTCTAAGTTTTTATTTATACTTGGCTTCAAAGCAAATTATAACGAAAAAAACTATGCATTAGAAAATCTAAGATTGTAGCATTTATTTTTCATCAATCTCAATTTTTTTTCTAGGTATTAATCGGACCTAACAAAGGTTTAAAAACTTGAAATTCAAATGGTTGAAAAAATCAGGACTGAATTTTTCTTATCAGTTATCAGTGCAAGATCATAAGGCCATGTGTAAGTTATACGGAGGAGAACTTTCTCTTTGAGAATAATTTTTTTTTCTGAATTATCAAATAGAACAGACAAATTTGAGACAAATGATGACCTAAATCAGACTTGAAGCTATGAGGCTGGGGTATAAAACAAGTTATCCGATACGGATATTTTCAGTAATACAGCATGATACTAGGAATTTGGGAGTGCACCAATCTATTTTCGAATACAATACATCACCAGCTCGTTTATTCCATCCTTGTACTGCATTTTCGAGCTTTTTGGCACTCGTCAGCACAGCATAGGAATTAAACGAGCTGAAGGTAAAAGTCCTCTTATAGAACAAAGAGAGCCAATAAAAACTGGTAGCTAATGGGAAATTAGAACACCAGCGAACCACCGCACTTAGTACGGTACAACTAGAAAATTTTGAGGCAAAGCTCGGGTATAAAGCAGTAAGTAACCGCCCCATGCAGTCCATGGATGGAATAAACGAGCTGGTGGTGTGTTGCAGTGGCGTATCCAGGAATTGATTTTGGGGGGTGCACATCGAACATCGACACTGTGATGAGAAAGGAAAAAAATCAAGAAATATGGTGAAACTTTAAAAACGCAGTATTTCGATTTAATTTTTTCTATTGAACGTCGCTCAAAGATTTTTTTTTTTTCACAAAAATGAATATCATGCAAGAACAATAAGGCGCGGGTACATCGCTCATTTTCCTCTTACATTTCCACAATTACAGAATAACAATTAGTTTTGCTTCTTATTGTCGAAAACAGAAAATAATATGACAATATTTCAGTGTCCATAAAGTATTTTTCATTGAAAAAACCTGAAGCATATTTACATGAAGGTTACATGTTTTTTCAAAATTCGGTGCCACCATTTTTTATAGTCTTACAAAGTCTTGGGGGGTGCATTGGTCCCTTGGCACCCCCACTGGATACGCCACTGGTGTGTTGTATGTTTCTGCTTTAACCCTGGCTCAGGGGCGGTTACTTACTGCTTTATTTTCAAATGTCAGAAGTAATTTCATACAAAAAAGCAGTTTTCCCTTAGCACGCGTAAAATTTATCATTCAGTTTTAATGTTTGCATTTCTTTTTAATCGAATCATTTGTTTTGTTCATTAGTATGAAAACTTATAATTTCAGGTAAAATATTAAGAAGCGCGACAATTTAAATCTTCTGTTTCATCGCACAGAAAATTAAACCTAAAGCCATCAGAAAATTGCAGCCGGCCGAAAGTCCATAAATCCTGAACTACTTTCGAAGTGTGATTTTTTACCAAGCGATAACTGACGCATTAAACCTTGGCTGAATACACCCCTCCAAAAGTGTCTCGAGCCTTCGAAAGCACTTCACCAAACACTCTCTCCGAATCGTTAACTCTGCCAGAAATTGACGGACCTGTGCCAAAATATCCAGGCCTTAAAATGCCGATGTCATGGCTCTGACAGATGGAGATAGCAGTTGATAGAACGCCGTCGCAAAGTGGCACAAGTCGCGCGAACAGCTAAATGTCGTGCCGATTTATTTCTAACTCGCCGGGATTGAGAATCTAAAGGCATGGAACGATGCATGAGTAATTGCGTTGGATGAGGAAAAATTATGGTGGAAAGTGAAGTTGAATGCCGCTGCTGGGATTTCGTAGAGGACATGTTGCAGCTCTTTCGAAAACTTGGCAGAGGATTTGGAAATTTTTTTGAGGCTCATTGAGCCGATACATTATGTTTTTTTTTCTTTTTTTCCCCTTAAAAATACTATTTTTACTTCTTTTGTGATGCATGAAATTCACAAAACATTTTCCTTAGGACGTTTGAAACAAAAAAGTACACTTTTCCCTCTAGTGTCCCCTCTATAACTACAACTCGTAGTGAAACTGGTTGGATGGGGCCCTGAAAAGTGCTCTTTAAAAAAAATGATCCAGACCAGGAGCCGAGCAAACACATGGTCAAGTACCTCCAGTGGTATTGATTTACTTTGAGGACCTACTGACCATGAGTATTTTTATCACCCCCCAGCCACCATTCGTGAAGATGGTTGATCTTTTATCGGCTAGATCGAATCCGGGACATTCCGGTTACGAGTCCGCCTTTCGGTACAAGGTATATCAGAAGATAGTAGTCTGTTACGACTTTATGCCCCGACGGAACTCAGAAGTGCCGCTTATATTAATTTAGCATTATGTATCCTATATGGCTGAAATCATGCTGAAGCTTTTAAATACCACTCCTTGTACTTCGCTGAGAGGAAGACAGATGATACTTGCAATCGGAAGCAGTTTTCTTAGAGGCCCTAAGGCGTAGGGGGCCTTAGACCCTACTGATTTTTAAAATTTGCTAAATTCATTTAGGACATAAAGGGTTAAGAGAACTGCTAAACACGGTTGCAGTAAATTATATACATTTCTTTTAATCGACAGTGAATGTAACAACATGGCTTTAACAAATTTTAGACTGCAACATGGAACCATACAAACCGAAACCGTTCTGATTTATAACACTTGAAAACGTGAAGAGCAAAATTAAAATTTGTTTTACAAAGGTGTAACATTTAGTTACATGTACTATATTCACAATTTCGAACTAGTGAACTATTTGAAGATTGAAGCTGCATGTGCAGAAACGCGTTTAGGTTACCACAATTTCCGAACTGGAGACTTTGTCAGATAAAACCGCATACGGTTTGTGTCATGAGACTATATAAAGAAGAATACTGTAAAATAAAAATGTCTTATACGTGGATATGCAACTTTCAGCGGTACAAATGTGTAACAATGAGTCAAATTGAATCACTCGACTAAAGATTCCTTATACTGCCATGCTAAGCATGAAATAGTATGCGGAGCTCAACATGAGAAATAGCATTTTAAAGTACGCCTTCATATAATTGACTCAGATGCCACTTTTTCAGAATAAAAAATCACATACACACGCACACATATATACGAGACACATACATTCACAATGTAAATCATTCTATTTAGGTAAATTATTCAAAACTAGTGACAACTCAAATTTTCTAAGAAGTTTAGATGCTTCAGTGCTAAGCAAGGTACACTGTTAAAACTACAGGTTGCACGATCCACCTTTAAGGGTGAAACGTTGTAGCACCAGCGGCACTCCCTGAAGGGTACCACTTGACTACCTATGACACCCTTGAAGGTGCCATAGGCATTCTGCGGTACCCTTGGGATGCCATAGGACACTCAAAGGGTGCTACATGGAGCCAAATAGCACCTTCAATGGTGCGATAGGGAGTCAAGTGGCACCCTTCAGAGGGTTCCGCTGGTGCTACAACGTAGTGTTCTTTTAACAGTGTAGTATAAAGACTCTAGGGAGTAAATTTGCCCGATCTTTTACAAGGTATTAGAGCCTACCGGTACAACCGGATCTTTAGTATGCGTCAACAGACTCTAATTAAAACAAAAGTGCAGGTTAAAGAAAAATGTCAGCAAAAAGGGTTCCGTTTTGAATACATATCTGGGTTAAGAGAAGTTCGTTTAGAGAGCTCAACAAACCCGTGAACCGTTAAACGTTTCAAACTGCAAGTATGAAATAAACCGTTTTTAAAAATCAAAGCTAAAGATAAGTTTAGCTTTAGATAGTTATGAACCGAAAAAAAAAAAAAAAAACTAACAATGCCTTCAAGAAAATTCTTACGATACAGACTACTATATAATTTAATACACCTGGTGCACTCGGAACTAATTTTTGTATTCTTCTTCTTTATCCAATGCATTTAAAATTTATGCTAGTTGAATAATTTTAAAAAGTCAAATGCAAGACTTCGCTGTCTGCTTATCTGATTTAATCTCTAATGAATGGATTATCTTAAGTGTGTATATTAGAACAGGACAACTGTTCAATGAGTAGATTATTCAAATCATGTCTTAGAACAGGTTACTGCTTCTAAACTTTGGAGAAAAACTAAACAAGATCAAGCGTTACATAATATTGCGTGATAATCATGCAGCACATGTTTAGTGTTACATAATCATGATGTAGTACAGTGTTCTTTTCTCTTATCGATTCAATTATAAAACCAGTATTTTATCACATGGAATGGTATGCACTAGATGAGCTTATAGAGTGAGCTACAATCTTCTGTTTAAATTCAGGGGGTTGTATTCGGCTATATTAGTCAGTAAATAATGATTGTTGATATCATTTTGAACATACAGGGTGAGCAAAAAATTACCTACTTTATAGGACAAAGCCGTTCTATTGAAGCAAATGAGCTAAAATGTGAAATACAGCTATTTCAAATGATGCACTTAACATTTATTTATTAGAAAGTTTTAGTTCAAAAACCACCGCTAGGTTGAGCTGTACACGGTAAACATTTTAAAGTGTTATAAATGATACTTAATAAACCAAAAATGTAAACATAAAACAGCTCGATCCTCGTACTAGCTACTCAGCTCAATATAAAGGAAAACATTAGGCACCTCGATTTTCAAATGTTTTAACAAATTCACTTTGGTAAGCAGTACAGTATATGGTTCTCCTATTGGCTTCCCCGGGGGCTACATCGAAAAGTTTTTATAGTGCACTGCAAAAATGAATTGTTGTTTTTGCAGTATAATATTGGCAGCCGAGGTTCAAATTTAAAACAATAAAATGCACGGTAATAAACTGTAAAACTAGCAATTTTGTAGTTTATTGCCTTAAAGTTTAGCTGCATTATACTGTAAAAACAGCAGTATAATACTGGCAGCAGAGATTCCGGTTTAAAACTAAAATGCACGGTAATGAACTGTTAAATTAGCAGTTTTTACAATTTATTACTTTTCAATTAGCTGTATAATACTGTAAAAACATTCATTTTTTACAGTGAGGTTTTTTAGACTAATCGTATTATGTGTATTTGTGTGTACAGCGCCACATATTGGTTTTTCTTTGAACTAACAATTAATATTTGTAAATGTCAGGAGCATAATGTTCGAGTCATAATGCTTCTAGTTCGAGTTTCATCTCATTCAGATCAATAGAACGGATTTTAGAACCCTCTGAAGCTTGCAATTTATTTCTTGTTGATATTGTAAATAAACTGATACCGTCGTATGAAATTTTATTTGTGAATAAAAAACTCTTTATAATTTCTATTATGAAATTACACAGTGAGTAAGTTATCGCGGTAACATGTCAACTTACGAAAACGGTTCTAAGGAGAGACAAATTGGCTTTATAGTGCGGCTTTGACAAGCTGAGCTCCGACTCGGACTATATTTCGGGTGATAGAGAAGGGTAATTGGCGTTGAGTTGAGCTGGGAAACTTTTGTGGCAGTTTATATTTATACTCAAATCCTCCCCCAACAACACGTTTCTTTTTCTCTAAACAAGTAGTTCCTAATTTGGGGCGATCGTCCAAAAAGGCCCGATTGGCCTCTTGAAAGGGGCGATAAATTCTTAAGGGGCGATAGGAGTGCAATGAATATTTAAAAGAGCAAACAGTACTAGTAATAAAAGAGTAGCAAAAACCAAAATTGGAAACATGTACGAAAACGGTTATTCAGAGTTCTTACAATTGATTCACGTTAAGAAAGAAACAAATTTAAGTTCAAGAGCTTTCTCCTTGTACCTTAAAAGGCATTTTGTCATTCATTGTTAATTTTATGAATTTTCAGATTTTCAATTTATTTTCCTTCAAATCTTTAGTTTCAATGATTTTAATTCCCAGAGATTCCAGTGTAGAAAACAAAATAATTTCATGAAAAATGTACTTCTGTTTTTTGAAAAGTACGTCGATGATCTTTGTTTATAATGTTACCTTTCAGTTATTTATCATTTCACTTTGTGAGAAAAAAGAAATTAAAGGTATTTCAATCATTTATTAATATTTTTAGTTTAAAAGTGATTGGTTATAATTGCTTTATTGCGTACATTTTACTTCAAATTAAAGTTAGGTACTTATATTTTTAACAATATCGATGCTCACTTGAGCCAATTTATGTTTTTTTCGGGGAAGAAAGGGGGAGGAGGGCGATAGGTGTCAGTCAGCGCCTTGAAAGGGGTGAAGAGTTAAAAAATGTTGGGAAATACTGCTCTTAACTCTCCGGAAACAGGTAAAATGGCCACGTTATAGCTAAACTAACCCGAGCCGCACTATACTCGTACCTGCCATACAAGTATTGGTTCGTTGGCAATGCCGATACATAGCAAAAATAAAATTCAGTCTTTTTGCGAAAGTTCCTTAGAGAAGAGGCACTCTGAACGGAGAAAATAAATTTCGGATTTCTTAATTAAATAAAAGAAAATTGAACTTAAAAACCAGAGAGCACAAAAAAACTCTTTCCGAAGAACAAAGACCCTGACTGTTTAAAGTCCAACAATCCTGTCCTTTATCCCAGTGAAAGTGTGTCTAGAACAAATCCTAGATTCTAAGGGAAGCAATGAATCGCGAAGCAAATCCAGATGAGTCGACAGAAAAACTTGGAAACTTTTTGCTGGCTGGTAATAACGTTATAGCTCCGGCAAAGAAAGGATGAAATAGTTACTATGTCCGAAAAAAGCTGCTGCAAAAAGGAGGGAGAACAAATGCCGGACTGGGCAATGTTTAAGGAGAAAGTTACATGAATTTAACTGCATTGATTTTTGCTTCTTTTTTTGAATGGTTGTTTTCAGCCATGACAGAAAACATCGTAAAGTACTTTGCCTTTCCTTTTAGAATCCACAAAGAGAGGTTCATGGATTTGTTTAACACATTTTGCGCTGTTATTGTTAAAACAACTCTTGTAACTGACGTTATTCTGAATATTAAGAATACTTTCATAGTCTCGTAGATCCTTTGATGCCAAGTGCTTTTCTAAAAGTTTAAAACTGTATATTTTGATTGTTTTAACGAACGGTACATTTTGATTGTTTTAACGAACGGTAAATTTTGATTGTTTTAACGTATAAGAGGTCGTCAGAAAAAAGGGGGGGGGGAGAGGGACAGGCATAAAGCGGTTTAGCACACTTATCCAACATGTGGTTCTCCTGTTATCAGGAACCAATATTGTGCCACAGAAACTGTTTGAAACCAAAATATCCTTTTTCGACAACCTCAATACTCATATCAATATAAAATTATATAGACAATACTGCCGTGGGCAGGTAAAGGGCAGTAACTGCAATTTTTTCGATTTTCCTTTTTTTGCATTTTTGAAATCTATGTTACATTAGTTTTATGGTACAAGCATCTTTTTTTGGTTTCCGATGAAAAAAAACTGTTTTTTAACCAATGGTAATTAGCAGTAACTGCATTTTTCGTTGCTGTGGGCAGGTAAACGGCAGTATCTGCATGTCTGCAGGATGGACATAATATGAATTGCTGTGCAAAAATTGCATCAAGCCGCAAAAACCGTTTTCCTTTGTACCTAAACTGAGCGAAAGTAGGGGTGCCCTAATAGGAGGTCACGGGAGGCAATTGGTTGCACTTGAATGTTCCCAAGGGGGTGTTTTATTCCTTTATGGGGTGAATCAGTGTTAATATCAATGCAGACTTATGAGATATAAATTGGCTCTATCACTTGGCGATATATCGCCAAGCTTTTGGTCGCCGAGTGCTTGTCGCCAACTTGGTGACCTATCGCCAAATTGGCCACAAATTTGGCGAAAAAAATTATTTTATGAGTTTGGGTTCAATTTAGCGCTATTGGCGGTATTTTGCGAAAAATCCACTGAATGATGCTAAAATCGGCGATATTTAGAAAATGAATCGCTGTAAATCATTTTTGCATTGTTTCGTGGCACATTAGGGGCGTAAATGTTTGAATTGTTTCTTACTCATTCCAAGCACTATTTTAACACTTAAGGCATCTACTAAAAAATTTACACATAAAAAGAAGTAGTGTGGGGTCCATACCAGATTTTTTTCTTTCAAATAAAGTTTCTCTCCACTAGCAGACAATATTTTTCGCGATTTCAAAGATACACAAGCCAAACTTGGCAGACGACAAACAAAAATGCAGCAATGAAATGATTTTATTTACATTGTTTTGTTTTCTTTTAATTACAGTTGCTTTCATACTAACAGACGATAGTTTTTGCAGTTTAATCTCTAGCTGTTGCATTTTTAATAGTACTATGAAAAAAAAACGTCAGCACAACAAGCATTTCAAGCGCTCTTTTTCTCAAAGTGATTTCTTGTTTTGATTCAAAGTACAAAGCATTAGCTGATTTGTAGTTATTTTAAAACATCTGGTGTGAACGCCACACTAATTCCTTTTACGTTTAAATTCTATAATAAATGCCTCAAGTGTTAAATAGTCATTAGAGTGAGCAAGATAACAACTCAAATTTTTACACCCCCAGTTTGTCACGAATTAATGCAAAATAATGTTTTACAATGATTTATTTTCTAAATATCGCCGATTTTAATATGATTCAGTGAATTTTTCGCAAAATGTACCCAATAACGACAAATTGAATCCAAATTTAAAAAAAAAAATCATTTTTTCGCCAAATTTGTCGCCACCTTGGCGGCAAACACTTGGCGACCAAAAGTTTGGCGATATATCGCCAAGTAGTTGCATTAAATCATATCACTCAATCTGCATTGAAATTAACATTGATTTACCCCACAAAGGGGTAAAAGACCCCCTTGGGAACATTCGAATGCAACCACAAGGAGAGGTGCACAACTAGACCGCCCTCTGAGCCTACATACCAAACTAGAAGCTTCTACGGCAAAAAGTTTTTGAGTTATGCGACAGGCATACATACATACGCACATACATACAAACATACATACATACGCACATACATACGTACATACAGACGTCACGAGAAAACTCGTCGTAATTAACTGCGGCATGGCAGAAAAGGATATTCCGGCTGTTTATATGTTAGTAGGTACATATGCACGTACTGATAGGTCGAAAAAACTACTCAACATTCATTCGGGGGTGAGCAAAATCAAAATTTAGACCAAATTTTGAGTGAACTTTTCTATGTGATCACAATACTTCCTTTACTAAGTAAAAGGAAGTAAAAATGGCTGAAGAATCATCAAGTTTTGCTTCATATTTTGCATAATACAATACAGTTTCATTATATTTTTTAATTATATTTCGCGTTCGTTTATATTAAATCTATATCAAGTGGATACGCGGTATTTATGTATATTTTTAAATAAAACATATCATTCACAATGCAATAATAGATTTCGTAATAACATATCTACTCCGCATGTAGTCAAATATGTAAATACTGGACATTTAGTAGCATACTGTGCAGTTACTGCCGACTGCCAGTCAATTCCGCATGACATTTAGAGTGAAAAGGGCAGGTAAACGGCAGTATCTGCTTTACCTCTCTCTGCGCTTGCAAAATCAAAATTCAATCGATTACCCAAAAAATATATCGGTATAAACATATAGTACCGCCTATGTTCGAAGTTCAATGTTTCATAGATGTTTGTGGGAAATCAAAAACGCGTTTCTTCAAATATCTCGAAAACTCATTTTTGCAGATACTGCCGTTTACCTGCCCACGGCAGAATACTTGACAAAAGGAATTGGTTGAATAATGATTCAACTGTGACTTTAAGTCGTACTATTTTCAGTTAGGAGGCAACTTAACCCTGAAAACTAAGAGAACTGAAATCATGTTCAATTCTCATTTTCTGTTTTCTAGTTTTCGATACAAATCATTCTTTTTGCTTAAAACTAAGTAGCACTATTGTTTGGCAAATCTACACACTACATGAAAAACAAAGAACCTACATTTTGTACCAAAATCTTGATCGAATTCATAGAATAAAACGGAAAGCATATTAATGATATTCACTAAAATAATAGTCTTAATCAATTTATTGTATCATAAATAAATATGAGTGAACTGTAACTGCAGCTCAATATTCTTAAGTATGTATTGTTAAAAACGATGAAACCATATGGAACTAAATTAAGTGTTTTCTAATCTGCTCATACTTTACTTTTTAGTCAAAAAATTTTCATAATACCAAACATCTTTCATCCAACATTTTTTCTCTGAAACCATTAGACTTTATCACACGGAGGTATTTTACTTTGAAAATTTCAAAGACTTTTCTCTCATATAACAAATTAAAAGAGAAAATCTTATTAACCTCCGGAACAAGGTAACTTCAAATCAAACTAGCTTCATTACTTCATTTATAAGGTATGTATGCTGTTTATCTGTAAAGACGGTGAAGACCGCTAAACTAAATCATGCGTTTTCAAACCTGCCCAATCTTTATTTTCAAGCAACAACTTTTCAAAACACGAAAAACCTTTTGTACAACAATTTCTTCTTTGAAACCATTAGATTTCATCTTGCAAAGATCCAAATCTATGTTAATAAACTTCCATCAAGGACCTACCGCACAGCAAAGAGATTCAAACGATAATCAACGAAATAAAATAATAACACTCTAATTAACATTCATTCCCATGTATTTCCATATCTATTCCCATCTTTGAGACAGGTAAAGGATATAAGTAAGATAAACCCGATAACTAGAAGACGAATAATCTCAGCCCCGAACTATTACAACGTGTGTTTCAGCAGCAGTTTAATGTCGGTCCCATCTAAAAACAAAAAGGGTAAGGTTTCCAAAACCTGCTATTATTACTGTACCTTGTTAAAACTACAGTTTGCGCAAGGCACCTTTAAGGTTGAAACGTTGTGACACCAGCGGCACCTCCTGAGGGGTGCCACTTGATTCCCTATAGCACTGTTGAAAGTGCCATTTGGCCAGTGGTTGGAAAAACTACATTTCTTTTGTAGCGAACTACAACTACAACCACTTTGTTACAAATGTAGTTAACTACAACTACAACTGCTTTCTTTTAAATGTAGAGCGACTACAAACTACTTTTGAATTGTAGTCACTACTTCGCTACTTTTTAAAAAATAATAAATAAATAAAAAGCATACACCGTTTGATAATTGACGTGAAAAATTCGAAAAGTGGTTTACATTAATAAATTAGCTCATCTGCATATGGAACAGAACTGGGAATTGTCTTTGAATTTATTTGTTACTTTTCCTTTTTGTACCTTCTTTTTTGCTAAAATTTGTTCTTTTTACATTTTTTTTAAAACAATTTTTACGAATATTCGCCACAAGAAAAGATTCATAAGTTGAAAGATTGAAAGAATTCAACATTCAATTCCTTTTTTTTTTTTAAATTTCTTGTCAGGGAATATTTAGAAACATGAAAATTATTTGAAGGAATATAAAAATTATGATGCCAAATAAACCAATGGCATCAAACAGATAAAATGTGTTTCGTCAAAATGATGTATCAAAGATCAGCCTTTTTTAAATATGTTTCTTATTTCTCATTGCGGTCCGCTGCTGTACTCGTCCACGGTTTGCACGTCAAAATCGATTAAACCTTGTTTTTTATCTTCATTCTCTCTTTTTTTTTAATTTTTTTTAAATTTAGAATCAGTTTCCAGAAATAGCTACAAGCTACTATTTTTTTGTATCGCTCGACTCACTACTCTACTTTTTTTAAAAAAGTAGTGTGCTACACTACAAACTACTAAAAAATGTAGCTACTACAGTAGTTTCGCTACTTGTAGCGCGCTACTTCCGACCACTGCTTCCGCCCACTGCATTTGGCTCCATGCGGACCCAGTGTGTGCTTTAGGACACCCCATGGCACCCTAGTAAGACTAATGGCACCTTCAATGGGTGCATTGGGAGTCAAGTGGCTTCAGGGGATACCGCTGGTGCAACAGCGTTAACCCCTGAAGCCACTTGAGGGGTGTCTTAAAGGGGCCTTGTGCAACCTGTATTTTTAACAGTGTTTTTGTGCGGATTGTCTGAAGTCGTACTTTACACCCAAAACTCGTTTGATTAAACGAGTAAAAAATTAAAATGTTGTTAACATCCATAACAGGATATTCAGTCAAACTATTTTCATTTAAGAAACAGGTATTCAAGCTAATGAGGCATGATAACCCAAATCACCCGTTTTGCAACATTTCGATTTTTCAAAACATCAAAAACCATTTGTGCAATATTTTCTCCTCTCGTATTAGGTCTCACCAAACGAAGATCCAAATCTACATTAATGAACAGCTATGAAGGACCAACCACATAGTAAAATGATTCAAACGATGATTATCAACGAAATAAAACAATAAATTCTAAATCAACATTCATTCCTATGTATGCTCATATCTAATCGCATCTGCGGGACAGCTAAGAGAGACAAGCTTTCCGGAACCTGATATCCCGAAGAGGTATTTCAGCCCCGATCTATCACAATGCGTGTTCCAGCAGCAGTTTCAATTTCTGACCCATCTGAATACAGAAAGGGTGAGGTTTCCCAACCTAGTATTATTGTAAAAGATGCGGAATTTCTAAAGTCGTATTTTATACCCAAAATTCGTAAGATTACACAATTTAAAAATAAAAAAATGTGTAACATCTATAACAAGGTATTTAGTCAAACTATTTTCATTTAAGAAACAGGTATTAAAGCTGGTACAGCACGATAACCACAGTTACACGTGTTTTCTACGTATCAAATTTTCAAGACACCAAAAACTTTTTAGGCAACATTTTCTTCTCTGAAACTATGTCTCATCAAACGAAGATCAAAATCAAAACAGCCATCAATGACCAAGATTCAAACGATAATCAAAGAAATAAACCATAAAATTCTAATTAACATTCATTCCCATGCATTTTTAATATCTAATCCCATCTCCGAGACAGCTAACAGAGATAAGCTTTCCAAACCTGATAACCCCAAGAGGTATTTCAACCCCGATCTACAGGTAGTTATCAAAATAATGGAAACACTTGAGATTCATAAGAAAAATCTACCGTTTATCGCAAAATAAGTGATCAATTGTTCTTTAACTATAGTCATACAAAATATAGACTTCACTGGACATTTCCACATTGAAATTAAATCACCCATGCATTTGGGGGACGACAAGAAGGAGATCGGAACAAAGACCGCTTTTTGACCATAACTCTTTGAAAATAGCTCGGAATAATCCATAAATTTCAGTAATTAATTAGCATACTATGTATAATTACTGTACAAATTTTTATGAATATTCCACTTATGCTTCCGAAGATATGAAACTTTTTTTTTTAAACGGCAATTTGAAGGGTTTTTGCTCATAACCCGCAGAGTTTTTGATCAAACCTTATCAAAACTTCAGGAAAGATGACAAAATACAAGAGAAAGAACATATTAAAACGGTAAATAAAAATATTAAAAATCCGATGAGATATCTACGTTAAAAGGAAATAAATTTTCACGGCGCATGCGCGAACGACAGAAATTTATAACTACAAAAATTTTGTAGCCTGGTTTATACTGCATCTTATAAAAAAAGTTTCAGTTGAATATCGTAAAAATTGAAAAAGATATCAGAGATCTAGTGAGCTGTAATTCATTCATTCGCAGACAATACATAAATGGCGATGGTTTGTCTACAAATAGTGTGGTTACAATCGGGCATTTTTTTTTTTTTCAATGTTAAATTGTATACAGTTTGAAAATTTATATTCGGCATAGAAGTCACATTTCGCCTATTCGGCCCAAAAAGACCTCATGCGTAGGTGGCCAAAAGCCTAAAGTATCCGGACGCCCTCTGAAACGTTGGTTTTGAACGATGACGCAATAACCTTTCATTTAAAATTAGCTCTTTGTGGGCAGTCCCTTACTATTTTACTATTTATGTATTGTCTGCGAATGAATGAAATACAGCTCACTAGATTGCTGATATCTTTTTCAATTTTCATGATATTCAACTGAAACTTTTTTTATAAGATGCAGTATAAATCAGGGAACAATATTTTTGTAGTTATAAATTTCTGTCGTTTGCGCATGCGCCGTGAAAAATTATTTCCTTTTAACATTGATGTCTCATCGGATTTTTAATATTTTTATTTACCGTTTTAGTATGTTCTTTCTCTTGTATTTTGTCATCTTTCCTGAAGTTTTGATAAGGTTTGTTCAAAAACTCTGCGTGTTATGAGCAAAAACCCTTCAAATAAAATTGCCGTTTTTTAAAAAATGCTTCATATCTTCGGAAGTATAAGTGGTACATTCATAAAAATTTGTGCAGTAATTATACATAGTATGTTAATTAATTACTGAAATTTATAGCTTATTCCAAGCTATTTTCGAAGAGTTATGGTCAAAAAGCGGTTTTTTTTCCAACCCCTCTTCTTGTCGTCCCCCAAATGCATGAGTGATTTAATTTCAATGTGGAAATGTCTGGTGAAGTCTATATTTTGTATGACTAAAGTTAAAGAGCAATTGATCGCTTATTTTGCGATGAACGGTAGATTTTTCTTGTGAATGTCAAGTGTTTCCATTATTTTGATAACTACCTGTATCACAACGCGTGTTCCAGCAGCAGTTAAATGTCTGACCCATCTGAGAACAAAAAAAGGGTGAGGTTTCTCAAATCTATTGTTATTATTGTATATGTGCGGAATTTCTACATCGTATTTTATACCCAAATTTAATAAGATTATGCAATTAAAAAAGGAAAATTTACTAACATCCATAACAAGATATTCAGTCAAACTATTTTCGTTTGAGAAACAGGTCTTGAAGCTAGTAAGATGCAATAGCCATAATCATACGTTTTTTCATCGTATCAAATTTTAAGAACACCAAAAACCTTTTGTACAACATTTTCTTCTCTGAAACCATTAAATTTCATCAGACGAAGATCCAAATCTGCATTAATAACAACTATGAAGGACCAACCACACGGTAAAGTGATTCAAACATTAACCCATTAATGCCTGACTTTTTTTCCCAAATATATTTTGTATACTGGTTACAAACAGTGTTTAATGGACAGGAAAAATAATAAAAAAATGTTATGTAAAAAATATTTTTTTTATTAAGGAAAGAAAAATCGTCCCTTCAAAGTTACGATAGACCCCAGAGGGTACATACTTTTTTTACTAAAAATTTTTTCTGCCTAAGATATAATATTTAAAAAGACATTTTATAAGAAGAAATAAAATCAGCATTTAACATAACTGAGAAGCTGGGAATAACTTGGAGCTTTTTTACTTGAGATTGTAAACGATGTAATTTTTGATAAAGGTCATATTAAAACGGCTACAGAACACACTTTACAATGGTTATGTGCTGCAATCTGTTAACAACGAATTGAAAAAATACCAAGATTCTTATTAAACACTATTATTTGGTTGAAATGTTCATTTGGGGGGAATTCAGATCCTTTTTTGGACCATCCTAAAAAAAGGACGCTAGGCATTAATGGGTTAATTATCAGTAAATGAAACAATAAAATTCTAATTAACATTCATTCCCATGTATTTTCATATCTAATTCCATCTCCAAGACAGGTAAAAGATATAAGCTTTCCGAAACCTGATAACCAGAAGAGGTATTTCAGCCCCGATCTATCACAACGCGTGTTCCAGCAGCAGTTTCAATTTCTGATCCATCTGAAGACAGAAAGGGTGAGGTTTCCTCTTCGGGTGTTATGCACCATTTCGCGCTAAATACCTGTAACGGATTAATCTGGCTGCTCGATTTATGGCCTCACACATGTAGGCTCCATGTTTGCGCACCGCGTTACACGTGGGACTGGCGCCAAGAATGAAGCGGGTCTCGGGAAAGAAGTGAAAAATCGTCACCTGATGACAATCGTTGAAAGGTAACTGGGTGTAAGAATGCGCATGAATGAGTTACTTGTAAAAATCGGAATTTTTTTTTCCTGAATTAGATGCGATGATGAAGCTGTGTGAAAACTGGCAGCGGTGCAGGATCGTCATCTAGGGGGTCACGGGAGGTCAATTTCCCCCGGTTTTGAAAAGTTAATGTTCTTTACATAGGAGTGGACATTGTTTTTCTTTTCTGATAGAATTTGCATTGAATATAGCTCCCCCCTCGAAAAATTGAAAATGACGAGTCGACTTTGCTTTTCTCAGGTGATTTTTCTTTCGAAGTAAACTAATAACAAAAACTGATTGCAGTCAACCAAAAAAAGAAAAAGAAACACCAACACACATACACCCATTTATCATTAACCAGTACATAAACGACCAGGACTAAAAGTTCCTTTATCAAAAATCAAACAATATAATTTGCATGCAAGTTAACGTAGATAATAAATATATAATGATCAAATATGTACTACTTAGTTCTTCCCGTCGCAAAGTAGAATCTTGCCAGATGTAAATTGATTACGATGTAGTGGATAGACGTTGTTGTTTTCCCTGTTACAAATAGCACTTGGCAGATAATGTATCTTTCACGAAGTGAGAAGGACTGAAGATAAAAGGGAAACAGCTTCTGAAAAAGTGAGGCATCCCATCAGGTCTGGACTATGTCATTGATATCTACCGATAGATGGCAGCAATCTCCAACCTCATAATTAAGGTTCAGTTCTAAAAGGGCAGGAAAATTCCCAGAAACCTTGCTCTCATGGTAACCGCTTGAGAACAATGATCACAATTTTCAACCGTCGAATTTAATGAGTACGTACGCTGCATGTACTAGGTGAGTATTTGGCGATGTCGAACCATCCTATGCTGACCAAAGATGCGCTATGCATTAGGCAACTTACGGCACTTGGAAAAAGATTGTCTTCAAAGACGAATTCATGATTCGGTTTGATGTGTGATGGATGACAGATGCATGTCTCTCGAATCTCAAACAAGAATTCAACAACCTTAGTCAAACATTGGAGCGGAAACTTGATCAACAATTACCAAACAGCCCAATTGCAAAACCCAGGGGCTGCAGTTTTGCCATTGTTTTGGACTCATCAACAGAGAATAGCCATAATCGAGCTGCAGACAAATAACCTCAGGTAACCATAAGCCAGTTGCATGCAAAACTACTCAAAATGGACTCGGAAATAGCCAAAATGGATTTTTCCGTTGCTTATAGACATCATAAGTACGTACGTAATTCCAAAGAAGATAAAATGACAATACAATAAAAGTAAAAAGAAAGAAAAACAAGAAGCCAAATCGGATTCAGGTGTAAATAAGGTGAACATTTAGGTGACTTTTTTGCTTGGTGTAATGTAATATAATGAAGCAATGATGTTCATGAGACGATTAACAGCGAATCATTTTTATTCCACGAATTATCTTCACAGACAACCAAATGGGGATATACCCGCTATTTGTGCGAAAAAGTACTACCTCTACATTAAGGGCAAAAGTGCGAAGACATTAACTCACATGGCGATTGTGGACTGTATTTTAAGTTCTATAGCAACCCTTTAGGAGTGTTGGGGCGCATGGCGAACAGAGATTCGCCATTTATTGCTATGCGGTGCCAACACTTGGTAAAAGTAAATAAAAAGACTTATAGACGGAAGTATTAAACATTGGAGATTCTGAAGCAACTCAAACGTTATAAACTAGTAATAAAAAATTATTATTCTTTAATAATAAAATGTAACCTTTAAAAAGAAACAATCTAAATTTTGTTCGAAATCAATTCTTTGCTACATTCATTCAAATGTATTTTCCTCTCAACAATCCAGCACGATAAAATCCTCTGTAGAAAAATTCGAAACATCCTAATTCCTCCCTTTCTCACACCATCATGGCAATGTCTCAAAAAGCCTTTTAAAAAGGAAAAAATAGATTATTTGTTTGGCAGACTGGATGAACTCAGGACCTAAATGAAGACGTGAGAAGTGTCTTGCGGGATACCGAACCTGCGCCAGGAAAATGGAGAAGGATGCCAAATATTCAAACTCCCTCCTCCCCCTTTTCTATCTTTTTAGCATCACCGGGCAGGAAGAAGTTCCGCCAATAAGAGGAGGAAGAAAATGCCATTTCCCAGGGCCCCTAAAATAGAGAGAGCCCCGGCCGAAATAGACGCAGAACCTGTCTCCATTCGAGCGACCCGCTTTTTTGTATTTTTTTTTTTTTTATTTTTTAAAGTGAGGATAGAAGACGAAACGGAAAATTTTCCCGCAAGATTTTTCTCTCGATATTTCGCGAGGAGGAAAATTTATTTTTATTTCGCGTTTGCGGATAAATAGGCAACATCTGATCGCATTCTTGTATGTAGTAGAGACGAGTTCAGCGAATTAAACCATTAAAAATTAATAGTAACAGTGTAGCGTAGTAGCAGTGCGCAGGGTATTCCGATGGGAGGCCATGGGAGGTCATGGTGACCTCCTAGAAATCTCCTGATTCGTCAACTTTTGTCTGACGATTTAGCAAATTTGGAGGCATATTCGTAATATCGTAATTTTCAAATGTATTTTTTCATTTGTTGCACGTACGTGCGTATACATGTATTTTGTCATTCCGAAAAATTTGGTGTCATTCGGCAAATGGAAAATATCCCCCAGCCAAAAGTTTAAGTTCGGCGCATGCCCATCATTTCAAGTTTTTCCGGGGGGGGGGGGGAGAGGATACAATGCAATTTCGTCGAAAAAAAAAACAAACAAAAACCACGCCCACTCATAGGTGAATACTTTGCTTTCTCAAAGTCGGGGGGGGGGGGGGCAATTGACCCCCACCCCCACCGCCTAAATGACGGGCTTGGCTCGGCGCGTCCCTGAGAAGCAGATTCTAATCCGAAATAGACATTTTTTTGAACAGGGACATACCAAGAAGAAAATTGGGCACTCGCATATTGGAAAACAATATTAAAAAATCCGAAGGGGGCGGGATCACTACTAGGCAAACTCGACGAGAAGCCATGTCAGCCTAGTAGGAAACTAGAGGCCCGGGCCTTGCGTGTACCCAGTTCGAAATCGGATTAGCACAAATTTTATTAAGTTTCACGTAGATGGTGACCAATTTGACCCGGTGACCAATTTGACAAGGGGCCTTTCTTAGCTCACTGCGGCCTGTTACTAGGCATCGAGAAAAGAAACGAAAATATAGTACTGGGTTTAGGCGAAGATTACATGTGGGTCTAGGGCAAATTTTGCCAAATGCGTTTTACTGTCTGTCTGCGTATTGCGCGCCTGGCAGTCACGATCGCTTCCATTTGAAAAAGGGGTGATAGGATAAGGAGACGCACATGCCGGTGCTTTCGCTTCTTACTTCCTGTTGAATATTACTTCGCAGACAGTAACTGATATTTGTGTTTTGGCATAATGTTTCTACACAGCGCAATTTTCTGAAAATTGTATGAACTTCATGTTTATATATAACAATGGAGGGGGGGGGGGTACAAATTACTGCCCGCTTTTGCATTTGTTCTAGAAGCGCCACTAAATGACGGTTATGGTCCGTCAGTTCACATAATAGCTTATAATTTTTAATTTATAAACAATTTTATAATTCAAATTTTTACTTTTCATTTGAGATTAAATTTTCGTTTGTAAACAGAAAATCAAAATGTTTACATTTTTTCAAGGGCTGCCAATTTGGAGGGGTAATGACTTGTCGGGGGGACAATTCGGCTCCGACCCCTATTTCTGGGATTACTTTCCCATGTCTGGTACAATTGCGGACTCGAAGGGGAAAATGACTCCAACTCTGAATCTTGGAATTTTAAAACCTTCGACTAATGACTCCGACTCCAAAATCTGTCCAACTTCATGATTGTTGCTTTCTATTTTCAACTAAGCAAAGTACGTGTTCGTTAAGTAAAATATTTTTAAGGGAAAATTACTCAAGCACATAAATTCAAAGAGTTGTTCAATGTTTGTAATGGAGAAAAGCCTGCAGTCATCATTTTTTTTTTGTAAAACATATCATATATGAATAATAATTTTGTAATAAGCATAATAAATAACAAAGTTTATTTTTATACTATAATAATAATGCAGTAATAAATAATTTTTCAAAGAGCAAAAAGAAAAGGGAAAATTCTGTAATATAGAGAAAAAAAGTTTTAACAACGGTATACGCCAAAAAAAAGAGGAAGTGTCCTGTTGATGATAATGAGGATATTACATGCAGTAGCGTAGCTATGGGGTCCAGCGCCCGTGGCGAACTTCAGAAATTGCGCCCCCCCCCCCCCGAAAAAAAAATTATCGCCCTGATAGGAAGTAACAAGAGGTCATAATGACCTCCCAAAATTTCCTTATTCCAAAAATTTTGATTTATTTATTCGAAAATTTGTAGAAAATATTGCAACTTTGATATTATTTTTTCTTTCTTTAAGCGTTTTAACGATGCTCAGTGTTCCCTCTCATTTTATGTATGCATGATATGTCTGCTTGTTCGAATTATTGCGTAAAATTCGAATTTCATTGAACAATTTCATAATTTTTTCTTTTAAAACAATTTTAGTTCAAAGCGTCCATATATTTCCCTATCATTTCCCTTAAATTCAAGAAACCAATTTATTCTTGCAATTCGTTACTGAATATAGTGTTTTTTTTTCTCATAACAGATTTCATTTTAAATATAATTTGTTTTTACACGCTAGAATAATGAATACAATAAACATAATTTGCGCATTAAAAATAAAAATCAAAGCATTAATTCTATTGTAATTAGGAAAGCAAGGCAAATATAAAAAGCATAATTAATTTGAAATTGGCTTAATAAATGCGACTCCTTGCATACAGGCAAAATATAAGTTCGCTATTTTTGGCCTCCGATTATGTTTTATAAATAAGACTTTTCATGCTTTGTATTTAAAATGTCCCAGAGAAGACCCTTCAAATAAACAAAATCGTTATATTGGTACGCCGTTATTTAATAATAATATTACCTACGAGGGGAGTTAAGCGAAGCAATTGTTCCCTCTCTGGTTTTAAGAAACTTACAAGATGCATTTTTTTTTTAATACAGCGTATACAAACAAGGGCCAACAATTGGGAAGGTATTAGCTGGTACCAAAACTACGGTGCTCGGACTGAGAATGATTAAAAAAAATGATTGGCTGGATTACAAATTGCACTTATCAATTCCTCCCAATCTTAATACTATATAAAAATTACGTGTCCCTGTGTTTGTGGCCAATGGACTCCTCAGCTACTGAACCGATTTTAACCAAGTTTTACACGCAGTTTCAGTTTGGTCCAACTTAAATGATAGGATAGTTTTTATCTCAATTTAGGACCGCAATATATTTTTTATTGCAAATTACGTATTTAGCTACCAACTTTTCTGTGTTCTTGGCTAAGCCTTTTTACTAAGCCTTTTTTGACACCTCCATGGCTGAGCGACATAAAACACACGTTCTGGCAGCTTCTGGAGCGCAGTAAACAGGTGATAATCTTTCTTATCTTAATATATAAAAATTACGTGTCCCTGTGTTTGTGGCCAATGGACTCCTCAGCTACTGAACCAATTTTAACCAAATTTTACACGCAGTTTCAGTTTGGTCCAACTTAAATGATAGGATAGTTTTTATCTCAATTTAGGACCGCAATATATTTTTTATTGCAAATTATGTATTTAGCTACCAGCTTTTCTGTGTTCTTGGCTAAGCCTTTTTACTAAGCCTTTTTTGACACCTCCATGGCTGAGCGACATAAAGCACACGTTCTGACAGCTTCTGGAGCGCAGTAAACAAGTAATAATCTTTCTTATCTTAATATATAAAAATTACGTGTCCCTGTGTTTGTGGCCAATGGACTCCTCAGCTACTGAACCGATTTTAACCAAATTTTACACGCAGTTTCAGTTTGGTCCAACTTAAATGATAGGATAGTTTTTATCTCAATTTAGGACCGCAATATATTTTTATTGCAAATTATGTATTTAGCTACCAGCTTTTCTGTGTTCTTGGCTAAGCCTTTTTACTAAGCCTTTTTTGACACCTCCATGGCTGAGCGACATAAAGCACACGTTCTGGCAGCTTCTGGAGCGCAGTAAACAAGTAATAATCTTTCTTATCTTAATATATAAAAATTACGTGTCCCTGTGTTTGTGGCCAATGGACTCCTCAGCTACTGAACCGATTTTAACCAAATTTTACACGCAGTTTCAGTTTGGTCCAACTTAAATGATAGGATAGTTTTTATCTCAATTTAGGACCGCAATATATTTTTTATTGCAAATTATGTATTTAGCTACCAGCTTTTCTGTGTTCTTGGCTAAGCCTTTTTACTAAGCCTTTTTTGACACCTCCATGGCTGAGCGACATAAAGCACACGTTCTGGCAGCTTCTGGAGCGCAGTAAACAAGTAATAATCTTTCTTATAATATATAAAAATTACGTGTCCCTGTGTTTGTGTCCAATGGACTCCTCAGCTACTGAACCGATTTTAACCAAATTTTGCACGCAGTTTCAGTTTGGTCCAACTTAAATGATAGGATAGTTTTTATCTCAATTTAGGACCGCAATATATTTTTTATTGCAAATTATCTATTTAGCTACCAGCTTTTCTGTATTCTTGGCTAAAATTCTTTAAACATACCCGGAATGCCACCACATAATCTGCGGTTAAAAATTGGTTTACCCATAGTTCTTCTACGTAATTTAAATCCACCGAGATTATGCAATGGTACGCGTTTAGTTATCAAAAAAAATCACCGGGAACATTATTGAGGCAATCATTTTGACTGGCAAGTTTAAAGATGAAGTAGTTCTGTTGCCACGTATCCCAATGACACCGTCAGAATCTTCAATACCCTTCAAAAGGCTACAGTTTCCCATTCGTTTAGCTTTCGCCATGTCCATTAATAAGTCCCAAGGACAAACAATGTCAATTTGCGGTTTAGATTTAGAAAATCCATGTTTTTCCCATGGGCAACTATAGGTCGCTTGCTCCCGTGTGGGAAAACCGTCCAATCTATTTTTGTTTACAAGAGACAGATTAACAAAGAATATTGTGCACCGATTAGTGTTGAGTTAAATTGAAATTAAAAATGCTTATAATTCAAAAAATAACAACTAATATTGGTTAATTACTTACCCTACCTACATTATTAAAAAATAAAATGTTACATTAAAAATAAAATGTTACAATAGCAATTAGTAAATTTTTAATTTACTCAATTGTTACAAGCTTGAATATAATATTTCTAAGTACTAAAATGCTACATTTTTTGTTGATTTTTTGTTTCTAGCAAACTTAGGAAATTTTTGTTCGATTGTTTTCATATTTTGACAAATTCATATTTATATAAAGTTGATCTCTAAAACGGTAATAAAGTTTTTCGTTTCTATTGAAACATTATAGTTTAACCCATACCTTAGCCACAGCAACGCGTGGCCGGGTCAGCTAGTAATGCTAAAACGGTAATTAGAATAAACAACAAAGTAATGCTATAGTTTAGATGTGAGGGCACTACATTAAAGCACATATAAAATTGAAGAATTTCCAAAATACGAAATCGAAACTCACAAAAAAAGATTTATTTATTAATTTAGATTTTGAACATAGCATCTAAACCCAACCAAGCACAAACAGCGTTTGACAACGTTACTCGTTCGAAATTGTGCGCCGCTGTTATTGTGTTACTTACTCGTTTTAAGACGCTTCATTAACCCATTTATGCCCAAGTTTTTTTTAACAATTTTTTTCAATTTTTATCTGCTTAAACTCTTACTTGGAATGGTTTACATACATTTTAGACTTAAAATAGTTCGCCGTTGTCATATTTATTAAGTTATTTAACATCCTGTTTATGGGATATTTTGCAGATATGTGAGCAAAATACGACCTTACTTGACTTTACTTGTGCAAAGTAACATTACAGAAGGCATCTCTGATAAATTTTAAGCAAATCATTTTTGAATAGTGAAATTTTAGGAAAAAAAAGGTCGCAAAAAAAAAACTTACTTTCTGCGGCTACCCATGCTGGATCGTTGCTTGACTGATTTGTCAGAAAATAGCTGTTAATAAATAAACTCTGATGTCCAACTATTGGTTCTATCTGGTTTTCCCAATAAGAAGGACTATTTAACTTGTGAAAAACAGCTTTAGTAAAATGATATACCCATTAACAGGTTTTGGTATGCAGTAACTAACAAGCGTCCCGTTTTTGGGACACTGGGCATAAATGGGTTAGTTGTGATTGGTACGAATTTTTAAAAGAGAGGAATTTGCAATAGTCGTTACGGGAGGGGTAGAAACCTACCCCGTTTTTCAGAAATAGGTACCTACATACTTTTCTCTCATTAGTTTTTCCCACAGAAAAATTGTTACTAACAACGGAGTCATTTTCTGTCATCATAAAATCATGTTTCAAAAATCTATCCGAAATGCTTCCAACAAAAAATCCATGATTTTTGAAATCATAGAACGTTATTTTTGAAGTATGGTAATTAATAAGTTGAAGTGATATCGTGGAAAAGTGGCAAGAAAGAAGCAAAGAGAAAAGGTTTGCTTCTTTTAAGTGGATAGGACGGACTGATTTAAGAACAGTCTATTAAATATACTCCAGGTTAAATATAACTAGATTATATCCTGCCAAATAGACAAAGTTGCAGATTCTGCATGGTTTGGGTTGTAGCGTGGGGGCGCAGTTTGCGCTTCTTAGGGCGGTTTATCAAATTTTTGTCTTTTAGTCTGTTTGGACTTGACCAAAAAAGTTTTTTATTTATTTTTTTATTTTTTTTACTCGGTCAAAATGCTGCTCCCTGGCTGCAGCGCCAGTGGCAAGAGCCACTCCTGCAACCCCTAGCTACGCCACTGATTACATGGCAAGGTCGTGCAAATTGTGATAATTAGATCATGTATGCACAGCATATTTTGAAAATATACTACCTAAACATGCCAATATCTTTAAAACGTTTTAACTGCTAAACATTGAAAAAAGGTAAATGTTTTTTTTTTTTTTTTTAGAACTTTTCTCAAAACTTTTATTTAAGGACTACTCCATTGGAAGATTTTTTTTTCTTTTGTAGTTCTTTGAGAGTCGTTAAACATAACTAACTTGAGTAGATAAATATCTCTAAATGACATAAAACAGGGTATTAACTGCAACTTAGCCATTGTGTAAAAGTGAAATAAAAATATTAAAAGGAATCTGCTATTTACTCTTACATCGCTTGAGCAACAAAATGCACACCAAAGAAAGATAAAAAACCTGGGAAATTATTTTTTGCAATTATTGTTCTGCACAGTGTACTGTACATCTAGTATCACTATAGCAAATCCAATGTACATATGTTGATTGAAAAAAAAAAAGCTAGGATTAAAATGGATAGTAGTGCTGCCCTCTATTAATGAAATATATAAATACATTAGCTTAAACCTCTCACATGTATTGACCGCTGAGGGGCGGTCTACAAATGAGATCACAATTTAAAAAAAAAAAACTATTTTTGATCCCCATCATCGCTTTGTCACAAAGTGTCATATGTCACATTTCCTCTCACCCACTCCCTTTTTTGTCACGCTATTTTTCATAAACATTCTTAAAATAAAAAAATGCAGATCTCACACTCATTGTTATCCCCTACTTCTCTCTTGCCATAAACTGTCACAATTTCAAGGCCCTTTCCCCCTCTTTTACACAAAGTGTCACATGCCACTTTTCCACTTACCCACCTCCTCTTGTGTCACAAGTCACGCTATTTTTCATAAACATTCTTGAAATAAAAAAATGCAGAAGTCATACTTCTTGTTATCCACTACTTATCTCTTGCCATAAACTGTCACAATTTCAAGACCCTCCTTCTTCTCCAGAAAGCATGACACGATTTGTGGACAACCTCAAATCCCTTTTATTCAACAATATGGGAAAACATGAATTGCCGTTGATTCTTTTCTGGTTTGCAAAATCTATAAAAAGCAGTTCCAATTGGGGAAAAAGTAACATCATTAACAGGGTGCCAAATTCAGCAAAATGAACACCAAAATAGGTAAAGAGATGATTTTTCGTTGTTATCAGAAGAATGAGGAAACAGTTCAAGAGATCTCTACCTTAGCTTGCGGATTGTTTGTTTATTTTTTTTACCTGATAAAACCAAATAATCACAGAGAATATCCATTGTTCCGAAACCTGTTCGACGCATTCCTTATATGCGACCCATTTCGTCGTAAGTGTTACTCGAAGTGGGTGACATCAATCGCTTAGCATCTGTCAAAGAATAAAACATAGAAAAATCACTCAGAACTAAGGAAACTTACTTCGCAGTGAAAAGAAACAATCGTAATCACGTATTCGACTGGTATTATTTTTTGTTTACTCCCTTTTCGTTGCTTTAAATGTTCAACCCAAAACAAAACAAAGCTCATTTAAAATTTCATCAAATAATTTTAAATTACTTTCCTGCATTTGTCAGTTCCTGCATCTTGCTGCAGTTCACTTAGTTTTACAAGAAAAAAAAATGTAATTTTTTTTTTTTTTCAATGCAGACATAAGAGCTGAGAAAATTCACTTTCTGCGTGCACTAGTGCATCCCAATTTCTCTTCTCGGGAGGATTTTATAATAATAACCGCCCAAATATGACCATAAAATATAGTATTAGGATGGGTAACATACATTAAAAGTAAATTTCTGCGGGTAAGGTGAAACTGAATCAAAAATGAAATTCATTAGCGGGCCACACAAATAAGATTTTTATTACGAGGCACAGTTATGCCCTTAATTTAGGATTTTGAAGTAATTACTCATATCCATTTATAATGCAAAGAATTTCTCATTTTTTGTTCAAGTTTTGTTTATTTTTTCTTCAGAGGTAGCCCGTGCAACGCCGGGCCACGCAGCTAGTAATAATAATAACTCCCGTCAAATTTTACAAAGTCTTTGGTGAGGATGATTGAGCTGCTAAAAATCAGTCAATATCTGTTTCATCAACTACATTTAAGTTTTTCACCATCACGCTTTTTTGTCTATCCTCTTGGGCATCGCTTTTCAATGATATATGTATTTGAGTCCACCAAGGTCATGCCTCATCATTAGACATCCCAACATGCAACACATTGATTCATTGTTGCACTTCCATTGTGCACGGGGAAACAGTTCAAACCGTTTTGAGCGCGACTCGAATTAGCCTCAACCTATCTGTTCGTTGGATCCGAGTCATGGAGCACCCCAGTCATCCCACGCAAAAGATGTGGAGAAGAGAAGAGTGAGGGTGGAGAGAAGAGACTCAGGGAGAGAGAGAGAGAAAGATAGATAGAGATGAGCAGTATTACCGAAAATAGGCCTGAGCGGTTTCTTTTTTTCTTTTTCTTTTCTCCTTGATGGAATCGGCAGAGTTCATGTAGCTCGACGCTTTTTCGAGAGCAAGGTCAACGATTTCCGCGAAAGAAAAAGATCGTCGCCCTACCCTTGCCTCGCTCGAAAACTGCCAAAAGGTCGGACGTTGCTACTGACAGAAAGAAAGACAGAGATGAAAATAAGCAAAGGCTCCGAATCTCGCCTCAAGTGGGGATGGGGTGAACAATCTACCGAGATGGACATCTGATGAGATGCTGTTCGAGCATCATCCAGTTTTCGGGGGCGGGGTCTGAAACACCTGCTTTCTATTCATAGACAAAAAATTTTGATTTCTCCAAAAAACTGATAATTCTTGGTACTGTTTTAGTTCTTTTTGTACTTTGATAGCAACCCGACGACTGATCATCTTGTGTCAGTGCCGGATATAAGCAAAGGCAGAGATGAAAATAAGTAAAGGCTCCGAATCTCGCCTCAAGTGGGGATGGGGTGAACAATCTTCCGAGATCTGATGAGATGCTGTTCGAGCATCATCCAGTTTTCGGTGGCGGGGTCTGAAATACCTGCTTTCTATTCCCAGACAAAAAATTTTGATTTCTCCCAAAAGATGATAACTCTTGATACTGTTTTAGTACTTTTTGTACTTTGATTGCTACCCGACTATTGCTCATCTTGTGTCAGTGCCGGAATTAAGCGGGAGCAAGCCGCGGCCCTTGCCCTAGGCTGCTGCTTCTTGGGGCTACAAATCCACCCTATTTCTGTGGGGTTTTTTCATTAAAACTTGATTTAACAACTTGAAGGAAGGTGGGAAAGGGAGGCAGTTTTTGTGTTTAGAAAAATCCTACGTCCGGCAATCCTATATTTGACTCAACAGACAGGGCGCTAAGAATGACCGGGGAGAGAATCGACAGTTTAAACTGGGCTCCGAACCAGGATGACATGATCAAAAGAAGGTCCTCCCGACTAGTCCTTTTCAAAGATTCATTCACACCCGGACAGAGGGATAGATAATGATGTGTTCTTTCACCGGTACCGGAAAATTTGAAAAGGCAAAGAAGACCAAAGCTACTGTAAATTTTAACGCTTATTTCTCTCTCAAGATTTCAGCTTTTAACTCGGATGGCAGAATTGTGATTTTTTCCTGTAGTTGATTTTAATTTCTGTTGTAAGTTCGACGGCTCTTTCTTTCTTTGAAACGATCAACATAGGCACATTTCGTGCGCGTTTGAATTAAATAAATAAAAAAGGAGAGATTTCGCTAAAAATCGTTGTACGGTCTTTTTTATAATTTCATAACGGATAACACTGCGGTAGGGATATTCGCGGGAAAGTGAATTTTATCTCCTATTTCAACCTTTATGTATTAAAATGGCAAAAATTTTGAGCGAAGTAATCGCGAACATAATTTTTGTTTCAGTACCTGTATAACCACTAAACACATAAACAACAAAAATTACAGAATGATCAAGAAATTGAAAAATAAATAATTAAACGAAAAGTACTTACTGTGTACGAAATTTGTCATGCAACAGTCTTTCTTATCTTAAATTCTGTTTCTAAGTAATGCAATAATATTTGACAGCTGTAATGAACAATTTACCCAAATTTTCAAACATGCTTCTTGTCAAAAATAAATGAATAAAATAACAATATTAATTTTGTGGAGATTGCTACGTGTTCATTTCAAATGAAAGAATCAGAAAACAGAAAGTGTAAACATTTTTGGATTTTGTCAGAAATTATTTTTATAGAAATCGCGATTCAGATTAAAAGTATGATTTACAGTGGCGTGTCATTGCGAAACGTATTTCAACACACATCATTTTCAAAAGTCTTGAAAAACACATTCGAAAACCACAACTCAAAGAAATAATTTCCTCTTTCATTCCATATGTAATAGCTGCGAAAGTGAAGCAATAACCAAGAACCTTCCAACACGATCATTAAAAACAAAAGAATAATTAAAGTTGTGTTGCAACAAATGTTCAGAAAGATGATTGGATATTAATGAAAGTCACGTGTATCAGCAGCTGATCATTTCGTTGTTAACTGTATTTTTAACAGCTATCATAAAACAAGTGTTGCCATTGGCAAAATGAAATTGAGGAAACAATGGGTTCATCTTTTTTTGTGTACATGTGTTCAAGAAACAACAGATGCTTTACAGTAAAGAGAGATACTTATCCGTTTTAATTAAATATAGCGAGAAATGTTCTTTAAGGCATTAATATAAAAAAAGTGTACAATTAAACAACAATCACATTTAATTATGGAACAGATGTTTTTAAATCTTTTTGTTTGTCACAAGGAAGTTAAAATTATCTGAAGTTGAAGTTAGCGGGTCACGTGTCAAGAGCGAAAAAAAGTTTTTTTTTTTTTGAAAGATCTTGGTCGGCCCTCTAGCTATGAAGTAACTCCATTTTTAAACCAGGGCCTGAGCTTGTGTTTTGCACCCCGTCACTCCTAACCGACCATTTTCCAACACCGAAACTTCGACTCACGGTTGACTCTGTCAATTTTTCACTTATTTATTTATCTTTTTCAGAGATATTGATTTCAGTTGAAAATTAGTACTATGTTTGGATACACGTATAAATTTGCTTTTGAGCTTTTGTCAATATGATTAAAGAAATAAATAAAAAAGTTTTAGTTATTTTACTGGTAACAGGTTGTGAGCCCCATAAGCTTTAGGGACAAGGTAGGGCACGCCACATGGGAGGGAGCAACAGTCAGTCTTGTGAGGATTTGCTTTGCTGTAAACAGGACATTATCAGGAAAAACTATTAAGACAAGTGCTTTTTTGGATTGTGATTATGGGTAAAATACTGTCTTTCTTAAAATCTAACGATCAAAATTAAAATATCTTACATAAAAGATGTTTTTTTAATTACGATTTCGGAAAAATGTTCCCCATATTTCTATTGAAAAGAAAGAAGAAGAAAGGAGGGGGGGGGGGGCTAAAACCAAAATACTTCCTTCTTAGATGAAACGTACTTATTGAATTAAGTTTTGAGGGGTTGTTTAAATGGTTAGTTTTAACTTGCAAATCAAAATTTAATACAGTTAATTCGTCGAGTTAAAAAAAAAAGAAAGAAAGGACTTCTTTTTATAAAAATTGTGTTAAGTTTTACACCTCTGTTTTTGCACTTGTCGAACTACAAACTCACTTTTTTTATACACACGTCGCTGGGTTAGTCCATGTTAAATGATAATAATAATTAAAAAAAAAACTGACAATTTGGATTTTGTTAAAACTTTCAGAAATCCAACTCTTTGACATTTTAAATTTCGATATAGCTCTGTTATTCATAATAGTTCAGCAATTCATTTTTGAAATTCGTTAAAAAGCACTTTTTATACGTGGCAGTGCAAAATGTTACAACTCAAATTTTTTGTAGTTAAAGTTCTTAAAAAACTCATTTGAAAGATGTTTGCATGCAGCTTTTTTAATATATAACTTTTATAAGTTTTCAAAAAAAAAAAATACAAAATTTAAAAATTAAAAAAATTATAATGTAGCAACTCGAAAATTTTTGGAAAAAACATTGTTTTTAATGTATTTTACTACAGACATCCAAAAGTTTTCAGAGTAGGATCAGGAAGAGACCAGTAGTTACATTACAACTGTTACATAGTAAACATGGTAAAAATATCTCCACATTATTTGCTGTAACTGCTGCAACATTCAAGGCCCCACTCTGAAAATGCTTTGGATGTATTCATTAGGCAACATTTCAAATTCTACTTATTTCTCTTTTAAAAACTCTTAAAATTTTTTGAATTTTTAAATTTTAAATTTTGTGAAATTTTTTTCATCTAACTTTATTTTAAAAAATACGTATTAAAATAAAGCACATGTAGTTTTTCCTTAAAATGATCTATTATGCAACTCTAGCACGGAACTTGAGTTACCGCATTTCAAAAAACTCCCGGTTTGTAAAAAAAAAGGTCTTTCTTATGACTAAAAAAACTTATTAAAAATTCCCTCATTAATTATAAGATGCCATTATTTAAAATTTGAGCAGCATGTACGAAAATTTAAGATTTACAACAGTAAGATTTCTAGAAGCTTCATGAAAACCTAAAATAATCGGGGTGCCTTGTCTAAATGTTTTCTTAATTTCATGTGGAATGATCCCGCTTGCAAAACATCGATGCATTACGAAGAAAACTTTTTCGACAATATAAGTGCAAAGAAGCGCAGATTTGTAGTTGTTCTATTATTTTAAACTATTTTTATTGTTGTTGTAGCTATTATAGCTAGTTTTTGTATCGCGCTATCCCCAAAAAACCACCATGTTGCTTTTCAATGATTGTTTCATTTGTTGTTTATTTCACAAAACAGCATATTTGTATCACGCCGAATTTCTCATACATGTTTCCATGTGCCTGCACAAAGTGAAAAAAATGATGTCAAAACAGATTTTACAATATTTTACCAGCCCCTGAGCGGCAAGAGTGAGAATTTCTTGGTCGGATAGCGTATGAGTAACTAGGTGGGAACGGGGGTCAGATATTGCTACATCCTAAAGAGCATCTTGAAGCAATAGGTTTGGCGACTTATCGCTACTATTGCGCATTCAAGATAAAAATAAGTGAAAAATAAGGAGTTATCATCAAAAAGGAAAATATCTACGGGGTTGTAAAGAAACCTATGGTATCTTTTTTTCTTTTTTCTGTTGACTTACATATCAAGACTTTTTTTTTTTACTTTCATCCATCCATACTATCAAAATTTCAACCTCTTAACTCATATAGGAAGAAGGTGCTCAAAGGTCAAATAGTTGTTTCAATAGTCTTCAAACGTAACGAAGAAACCTTAGTTGATTCAGTTCAGTAACTTAATAAAAAATTCACTGAAAAACAATAATCGTAAAAACTAACGAAATAAGTAAATTAATTATGGTTTGTTTCTAAGAAAAACTTTCATTTTTCTTTTTTTAACTGATCTATTATTATTTTTGAAATTTTATCAAATCTTTACGGGTTTAACAAGTGAGTTATATAGAGACATAAGTAATATTGTGACTTATAGAAAGAAAGAAAATGAAGAAGGGGAAAGAAAGGCGAACTAAAAAATCTTAAATCGGAGATTTAGTTGATTATCTAAAGTATCTGAATTAATTATTTCTAATTTCAAGTTTATCGCTATCTCAAATGAAAGAAAATCTATATTTCTTACGTGTGACCTCCGCATTTTATGGCCTCTAGATAGTTAAAAAAATTAAAAGTGTAAAACGCACCAAGATAATTAAACTGATTATACTTTGATGTTTGTTAAATCAGAAGAACATAAACTTATTAATAATATGAACTGGTACAAATATCATGAATTCATCAAAACTAAACTTAAACATAAACTTCGGTAAGTTTCGGCGTTCACAATCCCACTTCAGCATAACTAAAGCACAAAATATCAAAGGGGAAAACGGGTAGAAATTACTTATTTCTTTTTAAATTTTCAAGCACCATTGCGCAATCTGAAAACGATATCTGATTTCAAAAATCTTTTTTGGTGATTTAGTAATCAACAATCACAAAATGCTTATGCTCAATGGTGCTCAAAAATAAAAATTCAGGTTAAAACTGAGTTATCCGCTGTTTTTTAAACAGGAATTTAGTCGCCAGAAGTATTGTTATACAGAGTTGAAGCTCGTTCTAACTTTATCTCTTGTGACTTCTCGAAACTTACCTTATAATCAATTAATGCGCAATTGTCAATAGATAGCATGTACATTAATTTTATAATTCTTGGTGAAATTTAAGAGTCATTCTTTTTTAAGCTAGACAAAGTCTACGGGAGCCTGATAGTTGACACCTTCAATTTACCTGAAACTTGTATTAGTAGTATTGTCACAAGAAAATGTGAAGTTTCTTTCATCTCAAATTTAACTTGTTAGCCCTTAAGAAGAGATCAAATTTATGGCCGTGAATATATCGTACTAAATATATCATCGTTTTGCTCCAAAAGAAATAAATGACCCGTACCATATTTTTAAAATATGGATACTACTTGATACTAGATACATGCTAGCATAAAGAATTTGGTAGCTCACTCTACTCTTTGGAGGCAAAAGTCAATAAAAAATGCTATTTTCGTTACTTTTTTCGCCTTGTTTGCGACCGGATATCTGCTTAAGCTATGAGTGTGACCCTCGGAAATAAGTATAGGTAAATTACTTACTATCCCTGTAGTACTCAAAAAAACTGAAAAACACAGGGGTTACTCTTTGCTTTTGTAGTTACACTGTCACAAAGTTGATGATTTTCAAAACAAAGACCAAGTTTCGAGGTCAATAACGTTTTTCGCCACTTTTAAATTTTTTTGAAATTCAACTGTAGTTTTACAGTCCGTATAGTGTAATTTAAGCTCCATGTTAGAAACTCATAGTGTCTAATCAATTTTTTTGATCACACGGTCTTAAAGTTGATAATTGGAACAAAAAACCAGTAAATTATAGGTCAATTATTTTACACACCACAAGTCAGTAACTGTGTACAAAAGCTGTAATTATGCTCTACGTCTCACTCATACTGAGTCAGAAATACTAAATTTTGAGCTTCCAAGATCCGAATTTGGAGTATCTAGAGTCCTTCAAAAAATGAGCTCCAAAATGGCGGATCAACCTTTCTCTAAAGATGGTGAGTTATTTCTCAAAGATTGATCTTTCGAATAAAAAAAAGTTTGTTAAAATCGAACTGTTCACTCAAAAGTTATTAAATGTGACAGCGACAGCTTGTTTGAACGGTTCAATGTTGAACGAAAAATTGTTCAAATCGGAAATTTAAATACGGGAATGAAGTATCCTTGATGAGTTTTTTCGAACAAAAAAAAAGTTTGTTCAAATCGGACTGTTCACTAAAAAGTTAGTATCGCAGGACAAGTTGTTTGAACGGTTATCGAAAAATCAATTATGGGAATGATTTGTACTCCCCGAGTTCTTTCCAACAAAAAAAAAGTTTGTTCAAATCAAAATGTTCATTCAAAAGTTATTAGAGGAGACGTACAGACAGACCGATAGACAGACACAAATTTCCCATTTCAAAACCCTACTTTCAAATTTATAATTTTTCTATTTTTTAAAAATGTTTTTATTTCTTTTTGACTTTTTTTTTTGGATTTTATGGACTTATACATTTTTCTGATTCATTAAGCTACATTTAATGCTTTTTTTGTTTTTGTTTTTTTCCTCATTTTAACGGGAAAGTAGCCAAAAAAAAAAAAAACGTTCCAAGTCCATTTTATAGACGAGCCGCCATTTTGGGTCAGATTTTTCATTGTCGCTGAGTGGGGTTATCAGAGATTCATCCATTGACCTGGCTTGACACCAAAGTTTCTCTGTTTTGATATCATACGAGACCTCGCTTCATTTAGAAATCGGACATTTAAAAAAAAATTGAAATTAAGTGTTGGGAAAATAAATATGTTCCCATATTATCATTATTATTTTATTTATTTATTGATTTTATTTTATTTTACAAAAATTTGCTTATTTTCTCAATATCCGTGACGTACTTTTGACAGATGGAAACGCCCCATTAGTAGCCGTCCAGCATATGGCAAAGTTTATTAATTTATTTGTTTGTCGATACAAATAAATAAATGTTATTTTTTTCCTGTTCAACTGTTCAAAAAATGATGAACAGACAAATGACAGTATGAATACACTAAAATTATACGCAAACTTGCTGCAGCTAGCCAGCTAGCAAATAATACCTGTGCGAGAGAAAATAAATATTTAAAGTGAGTAAGGGGAGGGAAAAAAAACTCAAAACACCGGCTCTCATTGGCGAGATTAAGAGATAATTCTGAAAAACATAGAATACAGTTAAGTGACACCATTCATGCATCTCTATATCGATAGTGCGGATCGATTCATTCATATTAAATAACTCGAAACGCTCGCGTGTAATCGATAATCCTCAGTTCCCCATTCAACCACGGTTCTAGCTTTAATGCCTCTTGGCGACTTTCCCACTTTGGCGACAAGAACAAATAAGCAACCCTAATTTGAAGTTAGTTTATTTGCTCAGCGGAATAGACTGGCTTTCTTCCCTGTTTTTGTTTGTTTGCTTGCTTCTTTTTATTAACTATATTTTTTCTCCTTATCCTTTAAATTTCTTTCTTCGTTTTCAGCGCGTCTTTGCTTTTTCGATTTTTACCTTTTAAGAGCCATTATTTTGAAATTCAGACAAGGTGTGGCAGTGACCATTTTTGATTTTCCTCATTTTTTTATATGTCAGAGTAGGTCATGAGAAATGAACATTCTGAAGTTTGCAGCCCCCCAAAAAATTTTGTTCGCTCGGTAAAAATTCCCAAAGTTTGATGTTATGCAGCGCTTTTTTGGTAAAACGGCTGAAAGACGCATTTCAGTGCGCTGTAGTTTTTTACAGAAACGCCACCCCATGGTTATGTTTACATTTATTGATTGTACAGTGTGTAGTTATGAGGACCCCATAGTTATTTGGGTTGGGGTGTGTTTCTTTCTTCAGTTAAGGGGCCGCAAAGTATGGTTTTTAGACCATTTTCGCTCGACTTTGAACTGCGTTATTTCCCCCCTAAAAGCAACCCCCTGAATTTTTTTTAACATATACTGAAAATTTATACTATGAAGAGAATATGTGGTACGAAAATTGTTTATTATTTCATTGCTTTAAAGAGAAAAAGACTTAGACATTTTTCAAATTTTCAAAATTTGCGGTTTTTTGATCGCATTTAACTCAAAACAGCAACTCTAGGAAGAAAAAGCTTTTATGGATTATGGAACCTACAGATGTGTAGAATAACGTAAAAAAGAAAGTTGCGTGGGGTCTCGTCTCGTTTTCAAGAACATAATTTTTTTTGTAGCTCATTTTAATGCTTTTTTCTCATAGTAAAATGTGTCCATCAAGTAGGTCAAATCTGCTGAAACTCTAAGTATATAGTAAAGATATATTTAAATTTGTATAAGGAAAGAGAAAAAGACTAAAAACACTTAATTTTGTCAATTTTTTTTGTAATTTTTAGTTTTTTAATTGCAATTAACTCAAAAAACGTGAAATCCTGAGACTATTATTGAATGCACATATTACTAGCTTTGAAATATTGGAAAAAGTAAATTCGGTGAGGTATCTTTAGATGTATTCTAGTGGGAGGTCACAATGACCTCCCGAAAAATTTCATGATCGAAAAATTTTGCGGATGATTCGGCAAAGTTGGAAACAATTCTGTAACATTGAACTTTTCTATTTATTTATTTTTTACATGTTATGATTATTTTTTTATATTATATGATACCTACATATGTGTAAAACGATGTACAAAATAAATCGGACAGGGTTCTCTTCTAGTTTTACAGAAAAAAAAATGTAGCAGATTTTTACTGCGTTCTCCCGTAGTAAAATGTGTCCAGTATGTAGGTCAGATCTGCTAAAATTTAAAACACATGATGATAATTTATATATGTGTGTGTTATATTTGAGTGTATAGTAATAGTGAAAAAGAATCACAGCACTTAATTGTGTCTAAATTTTTAGAACTTTTAACTTCTTATTGCAATTATATTAAAAAACGATAAATCGTTACTGAGGGAATTATTGAATTTACATATTACTAGCTGGCAATGACTGGAAATATTCGAGAAAGTAAATACTGTGGGGTCTTTTTAGAGGCTCCCCAATGGGAAGTTAAAGGAGGTCACTGTGACCTCCAGAAAAATTTCATATTCGGAAAAATTTTATGAAGATTCGGCAACTTTAGAAACAATACTGCAACATAGAAATTTTCTATTTATTTATTTATTTTTTACATGTGGGCTTGATCGTATTTTATCATTCGGAAAAATTGGGAAATTCCTTTGGCAAATTAAGAACATCTTCTTGAGAAGTAGAAGATACTGTCTGTTTGCGTTTTGGGCGCCTGGCAAGGTCGGACGCTTCCATCTGAAAAAGGGGAGTTAGGTTTTGGATGCGCACTACCCGATGCCTTCAGCTTTAGTTCGCGGACTACTTCCTCGTTGCTTTTCCTCCCCATTTCCAGAAAGTCCAAAGAGACTTGGCGCGTGCGCAGATAAGGCGGAGGTCGCACGAAAAAATTTTAGACAGTACTCATGGGCACTGGAACTTAAATTTTTACAGAATACGATCAAGCACACGTGACAAATATGTACCATTAAAAAATCTCAATGTTGCAATAGTTTCCAAATTTGCCGAATCGTCAGCAAAATTTTTCGATCATGAAATTTTTCGGGAAGTCACTGTGACCTCCCACTAGAATACATCTGAAGATACCTCACCGAATTTACTTTTTCCAATATTTCAAAGCTAGTAATATCTACATTCAATAATAGTCTCAGGATTTCATGTTTTTTGAGTTAATTGCAATTAAAAAACTAAAAATTATAAAAAAATTAGACAAAATTAAGTGTTGTAGCCTTTTTCTCTTTCCCTATACAAATTTAAATATATCATTACTATATACTTAGAGTTTCAGCAGATTTGACCTACTTGATGGACACATTTTACTATGAGAAAAAAGCATTAAAATGAGCTACAAAAAAATTATTTTCTTGAAAACGAGACGAGACCCCACGCAACTTTCTTTTTTACGTTATTCTACACATCTGTAGGTTCCATAATCCATAAAAGCTTTTTCTTCCTAGAGTTGCTGTTTTGAGTTAAATGCGATCAAAAAACTGCAAATTTTGAAAATTTGAAAAATGTCTAAGTCTTTTTCTCTTTAAAGCAATGAAATAATAAACAATTTTCGTACCACATATTCTCTTCATAGTATAAATTTTCAGTATATGTTAAAAAAAATTCAGGGGGTTGCTTTTAGGGGGGAAATAACGCAGTTCAAAGTCGAGCGAAAATGGTCTAAAAACCATATTTTGCGGCCCCTTAACTGAAGAAAGAAACACACCCCAACCGAAATAACTATGGGGTCCTCATAACTACACATTGTACAATCAATAAATGTGAACATAACGATGGGGTGGCGTTTCTGTAGAAAACTACAGCACACTGAAATGCGTCTTTCAGCCGTTTTACCAAAAAAGCGCTGCATAACATCAAACTTTGGGAATTTTTACCGAGCGAACAAAATTTTTTGGGGGGGCTGCAAACTTCAGAATGTTCATTTCTCATGACCTACTTTGACATATAAAAAAATGAGGAAAATCAAAAATGGTCACTGCCAAAATTTCCCTTTTTTGTTCGATTTTCAAAATAATGGCTCTTAATTAGTGTAGAGGCATTATTAGAGTTCAAGTATTTTAATTAATCACGTGACAGCCATTGTTTCAGTGAAACAAAAACATTCAACAATCTGCAATTTTTTTTCCTTCCCTGATCTTTCTCAAAGGAGTAAAAAAGTTTAAAAACGGTTGCAGGCGATGGTCGAATTGCTTTAATGAATTTTGCGGACACAAATGCAAAGAGCGATAAATATTTTATGCAAATCATTAGTAAACGTAAAAAGTAAGAGCTGCAAAGATAAAAAGACATAATTGAAGGAAAAAGAAAGAAGCTAGTCAATGCTTGAATTGTCAAGGGGTTTTAAAAAATGATAAATTGGATTTAATATGCAGACTACACATTAAGAAAACAGAAGTTGAACCATTAATGATTAGAATACTAGTTAACACTTTTATAATGCAAAAATGAGATTAATTAAAAAGTATGAATGCATTTTGAGAAGGCTCCCTGGAAATATAGTTAATTTTAAAAACATGATCACAGTCACATTTATTTTTTTCCGTTTTGCTTTTGCGTTTTTTTCTGTAGAAGTAATTGTAAAAATAAGTATCGACAAAATATAAATTAAGTTCCGAAGTTGTATACTAGCAAAAGAAAAAAATAGAAAATCGATTTTAAAACTTTTTTTATTGCTAATTGGAAAAAAAGAAAAAGAAAGTGACACAGAAAATCGTATCTAAATAAAGGAAAGCTATACCGAAAATTTGCTGGCTGAAATATTTTGAAAATTATATAGTTAAAGCAAAAAAATTGAGTATAAAATTTTATTTCAGTGTAGTTGCCCATAGCGAGCACCTGAAATCAATTACATAGACACAAAAATAAATTTAAATCTCGATGCCGCACGAGCATGATTTCTATTTCGCTTTCACTGTTTCGCCCGCATCTTTATATTTTTTTGTAATAAATTACGCGTATAGTTGGCGATAGTTGACCAGTAAATGATAGTTTGCAGTCGGTGGTGTTTTCCATTCTGATTGGTTCAAAAGCTCGGGTTTTTTAAAAAGAACAAAAAAATGTGACATATTTTGGACCGAATTCCGAAAACAATGAAGCTGTTGAAGGGTTAGATAGAATCATAAATTAATAAGTAAAGTAAAATAATGGAATAAAAATATTTAGTACATAATTGTCCCCCCCCCCAAAAAAAAAAATAAATAAAATTGAATAAACCCCGTAAAATAAAGCAGATAATAACAAGACATTATCATACGAAGAATTAAAAAAATGAAAAGTTGAAAACCGTTTGAGAGAAAAAATGTAACAAAAATCTATCGGCCCAGATTTAAACTTCCATAATTAATTCCAAAATTTGGACACTTTTGAGAGAAGGACTGCAGAGATTCATTTATGGAGCAATGATAATTCAAAATCAGCAACAAAGAAAGTATTTATAACCGTTTTATATAACACGCAGTTTTGGATTCAGAAAAATATCTTTTATGGAGAAAATATGCCATGAGCGATCACCCCAATCGTAATATTATAACAAGTCATGCAGAAAATTATGAATTATGTTTTTTCAATCTTACTTAACGGTAAAGAAAGTGAAGGTAAAGTATCAAAGGGAAAAAAAGATTTTCTATTTAAAACAACAAAGAATCAATATTTCAGCAAATTCAGAGCATTAAACACTACCTTCTTCGGACGAGGTTTTCCAACTTAACCAAAACCAATAATGCAAAATGAAACTATTGTACAAAAATTCAGAAGAATTCCAAAGATGCCATGAATTAATCTTTTTTTATTTGATAACATGAATAAGAATTGTTCGGCAAAAAAGATTTTTTAACCCCCGGTACAAAACATGGTATTTCTATCATTGCAAGAAAAATATAACCAGCTGAGTTAACATTCTTTGCGTTTTTCAAAATTTCTTGTCAGGGGAAAAAAAAAGCATAAAATATATTAGGAAAAAATAGTACAAGATAAAATAGTAAAAGATATTTTGAATAAACATTTGTAAGGAATAAAGTGCAAAAAAAAAAAAAAAGCCTTTGATATAAGTGCAGCATTTCCCCGCCTCTTTTGATAAGCAATATGGTAAAAGTGAAACACATTTCGTAGCTTTATGAGGATTTTTTCCTTTCTACCTTTAATGAAAACGAAAAAAAAAAAAAAAAAACTTAACCAGGCATCAATTTTTTTACACTATAGTTGTAAAACTTTAAGTATTATCTATTCTCAATACTACTTAAATTTAAAGTAAGCATTCGCACCATATTCATAAGTAAATAGCCATTTGAGAAAAGTGACAGAAAATTGAACAAAGTCACAAAATTTACATGAAAAGTGTGGGTTAAAATTTTCATATAGGTGAGCCGGGCCAGCAATCCAACAATATGTCAGTTCAGATGCCCTAATCCCGCACCCCCCTATGCAAACAGATTCTCTTGATGTACTCAGTGTGGTTTCAGAGATTTTTTTGGGTTAAAAATGCTGAAAGGAAATACGTTATAATTTTTTTTTTCAGTTTGTGAGTTTCCATGGGTTAGAAAAAAGCTATTCACCTGCGGGATGTGGCCCCTGGCAGCAGTTTGGAGATCCCTGTCTAGAGTATGGGCACTGAGGGCATGAGAGGTTTGGGCGGCCTGTGTGTCGTTCAGACTCTTTAAAACAAAGCTTTCAGGAGAGCAAGGCGCTCCCCTACCACTTGCTGAGATTTGCAGTTTGAGAGAGTCATTAACCCTTTAACGTCAGGTGTGCCGAATTCGGCACATACCTCCAGAATAATTTTGCCTCAGTTGTAAGTGAGTTATTCCACAATAGAGCATTGCGACGTTTTTGGCACATTCGTATCTGGCGGCAACAGTAAGTCTTTAAAAAATAGGTAGGTGTGCTTCGTATGGTCTCCCTTGATTGAGATTTGGAAGGAAAAAATTGTTTCCTTAGGTAAATAAAAATGTTCTCCAGAAAGGGTTAATTCGAAAGTTTCCCAGGAAACAAAATTTTTCACACAAGGCGAAACGATGGAAGATTACGAAAAGTGCAGTGTGGACAAAGCACGTTGCAAAAAATCACGCACTTTTCTGAGAAACTGATTTAATCTAAAGTCATGTTAAGAAAGGAAAAAACGCAACAGATATAACCAAATCAGCTTGGAATCGCATAAAATCCGTCTCCAAAACCAGGAAACAAGCATCGCCAGATGAATCATATAATTACTCGCGACCAAAGCGGAACAGTGAACGTCAGCGGTGATGGATGGTGGACCCCCGCGGAGATCCATCCGCGAAACACACCCACGTTGGTTCCAGAATGACAACTATTACAGATGCAGACGATACTTAGTTTAAATAATGAATTTTTAAGTGCCCTATGTGTTTCTCAGAGGTTTAGGAAACAGCCCAAGGGAAAAGGGTTGAACAAACTCGCTTTCAGGTTTCGGTGATGCTTGCAGTGGGTGCATTCTTGAAAGTCGCGTGGAGTTCAGTTGTATGCACGATGAGAATAGTAGCAGAAGTGTGTTTCAGACATTTGAACAACGTTTAAAACAATACAGAAAATCAGCAAATAGCTGACGAACTTCGCTCTTTTGGAGGAAACCTGTTCAGGATCAACTCTTAAAATTCTCTTAATCTTAAGTTGTTGCTGCTGTTGTCGTGTGTGACAAAGTGCAGAGGTGATATGAACAAAATCAATGACAATAAATAAAGAATGAAAACTAGAAATTAAAAAATTTAAAATGAAATATTGTCAAAAGCGTGAATCACTGCCTTAGCAATGTCAATGGCTCTATTTAAGCATGTGTCAGTCCAAGCTGTAGTCACTCTATTTTGAAGCGGGCACCACGCCAATGGAATGGCAGCTACTTACTCTAGAGGGATATTTTTTATTCGTATATTTGCATTTTATTCCCTCAATTTCAAACTTCATTTAATATATATATATTCGAGTATAAGGATCCATTATGCATCATTATATTAAGTATCAATACTATCAACATTAAAAACAAATTTCTATTTGAAGAATAATGATTTGTACGCATTGCACCTGCAGCAGCATAATCTTTTTTTTTTTCAGTAGAAGATAATTTTCTAGAAAGTTGATACTTTATATTATGAGACAATGTTTCCCTGTATTCGAATAAATCACAATTAAAGGCCAAAGTTCAAAATTAAGGAAATAAAGGGCAAATATATGCCTAAAAATATCTCTTTTATATACGTGGACTAAGCAATATGAATAATTTACCCAGTTGTGTATTTTTGAGTAGCGCATTCTTGAAGGCATACATGAAAGAGTTTTAGATTATTATACTTTAAATATTATTACTAACCTACAATCTTTCAGTTTGAGGTTGGTATTACGGATATTAACAAGGTTTTAAAACTAATAATGGGCATATCTGCTTTTGTGACTATCACTCGGCAATTATTAGGCGCTGAACCTGTTTCTGAACGTTAACTGATGCACTTAATCTAGTTAACAAATAAATATAGTATCAGTAGTAAAAAAAAAAAAACCAAGATCGTAGAAAACTGATTTCATGTCAACTAATCGCGTACATGTCATCATATCTACATATACGCGACAGTTGTACACTGCAACTTATATTTATATTCATGAATAGGCCTGCAAAGAAAATAGTTATAGGAAAAAATGTAGATATCTTCAGCAGTATTGAAATTAAAATGAGCATTGGTATGGAATAAGACTTACTTTAAAAATAGGGCTCCTTGCAAGACATCAAATTTGTACTTCAGAATCTAAAAAAAAAAGAAGGAAAAAAATGTTGTATGTGAAAATACGGCGAGACAAACATGCAAAAAAATTTCAATATATCATAAATATATTTTCGAATATGATTTTAAAAGATTTTAACCCTACACTGCATGATTTTTTGTTCTTGGAAAGAACTATATGTATATACATTTTAACGTAATAAGAAAACATTGGAAAACATTTTAAAAAATTTAATTTTGAGGATAGATGGTTATATTTGCTTTAAAGATACCGAACACTTGCTTTTTATGCTTGAGTTGCCCTATGCTTGATCATATGGAAACATAGTCCATGTATCCAATTGGCAACGCTATGCAATGTAGGGTTAAACTAGGTTTTAACTACAAACTGATGGCAGTCGCAGAAACAAATTTAAAAATTAGCAAATCAAATTTGAATGTTTAAAGTGGAATACAGCTTTTGGATTTATAGTCTCTCTCTCCCTCTCAATCGGGTTTGGAATAAGTTACGTGGTTGCTTCGAGGATTTTCTTTTTGTTTTAAATGAAATAAAAAATAGATAAGATTGTATGTTTTGTAACCCCCCCCCCCCCGTCTCCGTTTTTCCCTAACATTGCAAAGTACTGTCTGTTTGCGTTTTGTGTGCCTGGCAGCCACGGGCGCTTCCATTTGAAAAAGGAGAGTTAGGTTCTGGATGCGCACAGCCCGATGCCTTCAGCTTTTGTTCGCTTACTACTTCCTCGTTGCTTTTCCCCCTTATTTCGAGAAAGTCCGAAGAGACTTGGCGCGTGCGCAGATGCGGCGGAGGTCGTACGAAAAAATTTTAGACAGTAAACTTCAGCGGTAAGGGCCCTGCTCCACATCAGCAGAAAACGCGAGCGTAAAGCAGAAACGTAAAATGGATTAAATGGTATTTCTATGGAAAGTACCCGGATTTTCGGTTTCTGCCTTCGGTTTCGGTCGCGTTTTCCGCTGATGTGGAGCAGGGCCTTGACAGTTTAATAAATAACATAACTATCAAAAAGCTTTCAGAATTTTAATGGTAAGCATACTTTGTACGGCCTTATTTCTCCATTCTTTTGCTTAGATATCATCGATAAAATGTAAGTAATCACTCTTCAGGTGAAAGGAATACATGCGTACATACACGAGTAATTTGTGATAAGTCTCAACATACAAACTGTAAAGAGTAATTTGTGTGTGTTCAATTACTGAGTTTTAAAAGATACATAGCCTAAACTTTGAACCAAATTAATTTTACTGAATCTATGAAGATTACTAAATTTTAAAGAATAAATAAATTACTCTAATAATGTTGCAGTATCCAATTAAATCCTTGAAATGTTAGTAGGAAATCGGGCTGAATTTCAGTACCGATGTTTAAAAGTTCAAGCAAAGGCTGAAATACACTGGCGGAAAAAAAAATCCCAACACCAAGAAAAAATTGCCGTAGAGTAATGAAATTTGGGTAATGCACTTGTCTAGTTAACATGTTTAATTGATTAAATGTACAAGATCACTGGCTAATTTAAGCTCAAGAAAATGCTGTGCAAATGTGAAATTATGTTAATTTAATAGAGGGTGTAACCTCCATAATTTTGAAGGCAAGCCTGCAAGCATGCATGCATTATGTCATACAGGTGCCAAATGTCACTTTGTGGTATGGATTCCATTCTTGTTGCACTTGCTGTGTCAATACTAGGACCGTCATTGCTGACTGTGGATGATGCTCGAGGTGCCATCTCATGATATCCCATACGTTATCAATTGGAGACAGACCTGGTGATTTTGCAGGTCAAGGTAACATGTCAGCATTCTGTAGAGCACATTGCGTTACAGCAGCGATGTGAGGGCGAGCGTTATCCGGTTGGAAAACGCCCCCTTGAATGCTACTTATGAAGGGCTGTACTACTGGTTAAATTAACAGAATGACGACAAATTTTCAGTCAGTGAGTTTGGGATAACCACAAGAATGCCCCTGCTGTCGTAGGAAATTGCTCCAGAGACCATAACTCCAGGTGTGAGTCCCGTGTGTCTAGGCCGTAGACCGCTTGGATGCAGGCGGTCCCGTGGCCTCTTTCTGACCAATATACAGCCACCACTGGCACTAATTCAGAATCTGTTTTCATCAAATATTACAACAGATCTCCACTCTGACCTCCAGTGAGCTCTGTCGTGGCACCACTGCCGTCGGAAAAGGTAATGGTTTGCAGTCAATGGAATACCGGCTACAGGCTGCCTGGCTCGGAGCTGTCCTTGAAGTAAACAGTTTCTTACCGTTCCTTGGGTCACGGCGGTACCAACTGCAGCTCGAATGTCAGCCGCAGATGCAGTACGATGCGCCACAGCCGTACGCAAGATTCGGCGATCTTCCTTCTCAGTCGTGCCACGTGGCAGCTCGGAACTCGATCTTCTTGAGGTAGTACCATCCCTTGCCCATAGCTTCCAATAATCATGCATGGTGGAAACATTCCCACCCAAGTCTTTCTGCAATATCGCGAAATGAAAATCCACCTTCTCGTAGCCAAATTGTACGACCTCGTTTAAACTCGGTGAGCTGTTGATAATGGCTTCTTCGTCTTCTTAAAGGCATTCCTGGCTAACATGAACGCAATTCGTCAAATTTCACGGAAAAATAATACACACGAGCTTCACAACACGCATTTAAAACAACCCTTATTTGCATGTTCTGAGTGACGCCAGCTGCACCACACTTATGCGCGGAGCACGAAATTTCAATCGATGTCATCTTTCAGTTGTATAAACACGCCTACCAAATTTCGTTTATCTATCACAAGTCTTTCTTGGTGTTGGGATTTTTTTTTCCGCCAGTGTACATCTAATGCAATAATTTGAAATTGTTTAAAACAAGATTGGAACAAATGTCCAATGCTAAAGAAAATGACACATACACACACAAATAAAATGAAATAAACTGATCAAAACTAACAAATAAGTAAAGAAATATCAATAATTCGATAAAACAAAGGAAAAAAGAAAGGCGAATAAAAATATACACGTTTACATTTTTAATGCGAAAAAACGAGCGATAGTATAATATTCTAGAAAATAACTTTCATTGGCAACGTCACAAACAATCACGTGCCAATCACAACGCCAATAGAATGAAAAACGTCAAATCCAGACAAAGTAAAATTAAGAAGAAATCTCGATTGCTGAAAATATATATTTCAAACAAACATTTAAAAAAACAAACAACAAATACATGGATAAGTAAACAAATCGAGAAAAATATTTATTCAAAAATGAAAAGATATCGATTCGTACTCATAGCTGCGTTATCCACAACTTTTACAGCGGTAAAAAAATTCTCTTACCCTCACCTAACACACCTGCAATCACTGACAGTAAATATGTGAATGGTCCCTCCTCGGAGCATCATCTTCGGCCTCCGGGACCTATGATTGATGGCTGCAGTGCGTTAATCATCGTTTGATAAGTTCCTCTCTCTATAATCGACTTTCGCCTTTTACACGCACATACTTTGCTTAAGACGCGTGTAAATTGTGGCCAGATTAGAGTAGCCGTTTAGCTGCCGGCCTGCTTACGGCTTAATTGCGGGAAAATGCCGGCAAAAATATCTCTCCCGCAATCCAATCGTGCCGGCTCGGATAATTGAATTAAAGACTGTTTTTCCGTATCGGAAAGCTAATTTGTGAATTATGAGGAGCTGTGCTTCTCCACTGGCGCTTCTTTTAATAGCGTAGGCAGCACGTTTGACTTCGCGACGGCGTCCTCCTTGATTTCCCCACGTACAAATATTGGCGTTTATTCTTTCTGATGGAGGCATCACTCAAAGCAAATAATCCTTGTTGCTTTTTAGCTATTTAAAGGTGTATCTTCTGCCATTCAAGAGCAAATAACTTCAAAGGAATCTGTTTCTCTCGTTTATTAAAATCTGACAAAGATAAACATTAATAACTTCGAAAATGTTTCTTTAGAAATATATTTGTTTGTTTATTATAATACGTGGGAGAGTTTGGACAAACTCAAGTAATTACTCATTTTCAACACATAGAAAACTTTAGCAACACTTTTAGGATTTTATAGTAAAATTTAAGACTATAAAAACACTTAATTGACACATCTAGGGCGAAAACTATTAGCAAATTATGAAGAACTGTGCTTTTACAATGCGCTTCCTATATTGGTGTAGGCCAGCGTGTTTGATTTCGCTTGAAGGCAACGGCTCTTTCTCGCTTCTCTACGTACAAACATTGGTGTTAATTCCTTTGAGGGAAGCATCAAAGAAAATATTCTTGTTATAATTAAAAGATGTATCTTCAGGCTTTTAAGAATAAATGACTTCAAAGGAACTTAGTCTTCAGTTTATTAAAATCTCATACAGATAAACATGCATAATTCCCTGCAATTTGTGAAAATATTTCTCCAAAAAATAAAAGGGTGGGAGAGCATTTGGAAAAACTCAAAACCTCATTCATTTTTTAAAGAAAAGAAGCATTTAATTCGCTCTTTTAGAAAATATAGATATACAGTCGACGCTCGATATAACGACCGTTTCCGTCCTACAAGGAGTGGTCGCTATAAGAGGTAGTACATAGAGTATATTGGGATACAATTGGGGGTTTTCTCCCCGGTCGTTATATTAGGATGGTCTTTATAACGAGTGGTCGTTATAACGAGTGTCGACTGTATTAAGGGCTATAGCAGCGGTTGGCAACCTAACTTGACTGAAGATCTACTTTCAAAGTTTGGTGTCAGCAAGAGTTCAACAAGCAAGAGTTGACCCACATCAAAATATTTCAAACACAATATACTGCCTGCTTCAAAATTGATAAATAAAGACTATAAAAATTTCCAGTGACTATGAAAAGTTTAGGAAATTTTCAAATAACGTTTAATTTAGACTTTAAACTTAATTTTGTTCCAGATCTTAATGTTTTTCAATACTACTCAAGGTTCAAATCATAGCTACGATCAACTCAAAATGGGCTCGAGATAGACTGGTCGATTGCAATCGACTGGTTGCCTATTGATGTGTGGACTATAGAAACATTTTACACTTCTAGGAAATGACTCTATATTTAAAGCTGTAGGAGCATTTATGTAGAGTTCTTAGGAATTGTAACAACCTTTAGGACTTCTAAACATATTGTTACAAATCTTGTAAATAGTTGTTGTTTTTCCTGCCTTGCATCATTTTCATTAGTTTTGGTTTTATCTGACGTCATGTTGCAAAAGTATCTGAAGATATCACCTTTATCACTTGTATACCGGCCTCGTAACATTTTGTAGTTTTTACACTTGCCCTAACTTTAATAAGCGTGAAGACATTTTCGCGTGGTTTTCTTCTTATCACTAGAATTTGTGAATGGATTATGTAAGTTTGTGAATGAACGAACACTCCGGATTTTGCTAGAATATTGTGGACATTTCTTTCCGTGTATAAATAGCCTTGAACACAGTTTTTAGTCAGTCAGTTTTTCTCAGATGGGATTTCTGAGATGCTCGTTTTTGTTCGCTTGGCGAATGGTTGTTTTGCTTTTGTAATTGCTTAATTACTGTTCACGTTTGATACGTGGTGCTGAGTTACTGTTGAGAGTACAGTGTACTGTTCTGCTACCTAATTGCTGGATGTTTAGCAATTGTTTCCTGCTTTATTGTAAATAGTGTACATACTTGTAAATAAATTTATAGTTACTTCCTCAAGATTGGAATGCTCATTTAAGAAAGTTGAAGGTGCTACGGACTCGTTACAATTTTGGCGCCCAACGTGGGGCATCTTCAAGGACTTTCTTGGAATTACCTGTGAACTCGGACTTTTCTTACTAAGGACTTTTTGACTTCAGAATTTTATGGTGATTACTCGAGCAATGGAGGAACAACTGAAAAAACTCCTTGATGCTATCAACGCTGTTAAAAGTGACATGACTGCGAGCATGGCTGCGAATCAAGAGCAAATAAAGAATGATATGGCGACTCTGGCTACTAATCAGGAACAATTAAAGAATGAGCTCGCTACTAATCAAGAACAATTAAAGAATGAACTGGCTACTAATCAAGAACAATTAAAATGAAATGAACTTGGACTACTAATCAAGAACAATTAAAAATTGATCTGGCAACTAATCAAGAACAATTGAAAAATGATCTAGCTGAAGAAATTAAAAGCGATTTAACGTCAATGAAAAGTTTGGTGGAAAGTAAATTTACCAATGTGGAAAATAAAGTGGAGGCTCTGGAAGAGAAAGTTGACAGCGTTGAGAATCGAATCACCACAGTAGAAAACAATGTTGAAAAGAAAATTAAAGAACTTGAATCGAAGTTATCAGCATCCTGCAACAACTCAAGTGACTGTGTAGCTGCAGCTGGAACTTCTCGTCCATCCATCAAACTGGCTACGTTTGACGGGAAGACCTCGTGGAATATTTACAAGAAGCAGTTCCTCATCGTTGCAGAAGCAAACTCCTGGGACTCTTCCACGAAAGCCTGTCAACTTGCAGCCTCGCTGAGAGGGGATGCAGCTGATATACTACAGACCTTCCCAGAGGACAAGCACCATGACTTCGAAGCCTTATCATCGGCCTTGGAGCTTCGCTTTGGCGAATCCTGCCAAAAAGAATTCAGCCAACTTCAGCTCAAATCCCGACTCCAGAGGGCTGGAGAGACTTTGCAAGTTTTTGCAGCAGACGTTGAGAGGCTTTCCCATCTCGCCTTCTCGGACTGTCCTTCGGGTGTTCGCGATAGCCTGGCCCTGAACTACTTCATAGATGGAGTGCGAAGTCCAGAAGTTCAGACGGCTCTCCGGATGGCAGACATTAAGGATCTTAAATCCGGTCTGGTCTACGCAATGAAGTTCGAGGCTGCACAGCAAATGTCCCGCAAGGATCGCCATTCAACCAGGAGCGTGGAAGTGAGTGCCCAAGATTCGAACTCAACTCGTTTCTCGGAAATTGAGCGACAAATCAAAGAGATCTCTGGGACCCTGAAGAAGATTGCGGCTCGCAAAGACCAAAGTAGTCAACCACTGAAGTGCTGGAAATGTGGCGGTGAGGGCCACGTACGAAGGAACTGCGAAGCTCGCCAAGAAAAAAAGACGTCTCCCAAAGTTCTCCAGATTTCCTCAAGAAGTGGCGGCTGCAACGGACTCGTCATTCATGCATATGTGAATGGGTTTCCCTGCGAAATGATTGTGGATACAGGAGCCAACGTTACCATCATTAGGACTGATGTGGCTCGTCAATTTGGACTCAAGAACTTATGGACGCCGCCCTGCGTTACTCTTCAAACTGTGACAGGTGACAAAATCGAGATTGAAGGAAAAGTGAACTTAGAAATAATGTTCGGGAGCGCCACTTACCATCACACAGCATTCGTCGCTGACATTACAGATCCCTTCATTCTCGGACTGGACTTTTTGAGAAAATTTGATTTTTCTATTGACTTTTGAAATAACTAGCGATACCCGCACGGCTTTGCCCGTGGTATAAAATGAAAAGTTCATTTGTAAAATAATTGATATAGCAGAAAAAAACACTATTTTAGTTATAATTCAACTATAATTCCTTCAAAGTATGATATAAAAATCTGGTATGGACCCCACACTACTTCCTTTTACGTGTAAATTTCTTAGTAGATGCCTTAAGTGTTAAAATAGTGCTTGGAGTGAGCAAGATTACAGTTCAAGCATTTACATCCCTAGTTTGCCACGAAACAATGCAAAAAAATGTTTTACAATGATTAATCTACTAAATATCACCGATTTTAACATCATCCAGTGGATTTTTCGGAAAATGTCGCCAATAGCGCCAAATTGAACCCAAATCAGAAAAAAAAAAAAAAAATCGCCACATTTGTCACCAACTTGGCGTCAAACACTTGGTCGCGCCAATTCATATCACTTTTGTCTGCATTGAAATTAACACTGATTTACCCCATAAAAGGAGTAAAACACCCCCTTGGGGACATTCGAATGCAACAGAACCAACTCACAGAAACCAACAGACATCTTACCAAAGTTTAAAAGAAGAAGAAAGTTTTCTTATCTAACTTCAAAAACAAAATAACACATTTTCCGAAATGACACGCTTTAGAAAGAACGTTGAAATATCGCAATTTATACGATATTATTGAAGGTTCTTGGCGCTATTTAAAAAGTCGCCAATTTAGTAGCTAATTTGGGATACCTTGGATAATTCTGAACCCCTATCCCTTCCATAAATAAAGAAACTTACGTATTATCACTTTTGTGAAAGAGAAATTGTCGCCAAATGTTGAGGTATTCTCTATGAAGCTGATTACTTTTTGGCAATCTGAAATCAATTTGAATATTATATTTGGCGCTAAAAGTACACCATTCCTTAAGGCGTTAAAATAATTTCCAACATTGCGGTATATCATAGCAAATAGTTTGGACATGAAAACGAACCATTGATTGGATGTTTGGCGAGAAAATATAGTAACATACTTTGATTGAAAACAGCAATAGGTATAAAGAACAAAATAGTGTTCGTCTGGAAAATAATGCATGCCATCTAAGCCTCTACAAATCTAAAGGAGTTCCGAAATATGAAACTGAATCTCATTTGTTTTTAAAAAAAGATTAATCTATTAATCAAATACCTTTTTTATCCTTTATACTTGAGATAGTTATTGGGAAAACTTCCATTATTGAGGGCTCTTGGCGCGATTTAAAAGATCGCCAAATTTACGGTAGCAAGCAATTCCAACTATCTGCCAGAGAGTTGAGTTGATATTCTCTATCTGTACACATTCAACAGGAATTACTAAAAGACATTGAACAAAAAAACTCACTTTTGACTGTTAAAAAGTAACCAACCCCTCTGCTAGCGTTAATGTCGCTCGATGGCTACCGCAATGCTTTGACACACATTCAGACAAACATGCTGACACTCTCTCTCTTTGCTTCAACCAGGTATTAATTATGGTTTAGCTAATATGACGACTGTCACAACCGCCCCGCGTCACAACCGTCCCCAGTCTCCCCTACTTGAAGAAACTTCTTAAAACAGAAAAGTAACACAACTTTTTGAATAAAAAAAAAGCATGGAGGAATGGTTGTACTTTAGTAATTTGATGGCATAAGCTATCGGGAAATACTCGTCCGTACACACAACCGTTTGAAAATTAAGTAACAACATATCTAATGCGAAGAAATGAATTCCATAAAGTTTGCACTCGTGGCACAATTTGAGCAAGCATGAATATATTATTCGCAAAGCTGAAAACAATTTTAATGAAATAGTAGGTACTCAATACCCACCATTCCGTACGTCGTTAATAATTTTTAACATTGCGGTTAATAACAAATATTACGGACATGAAAAAGCAAACACCTTAAAAAATATGGTAGCATTTGAGTACTGTCATGCAATAATATGTTTGTCTGAGAAGAAAACATATTTAATCAGGTATTTATCATACACAAATAATTTTTTCTACTCTCGAAAACAAAAATAGTTGCGTAGCAACGCGCCTTGGAAAATTTCAATTATTGAAGGTTCTTGGCGCTATTTAAAAAGTCGTCAATTTGGTAGCTAATTTGGGATACCTTGGATAATTCTGAACCCCTATCCCTTCCATAAATAAACTTACGTATTATCACTTTTGTGAAAGAGAGTCGTCAAATGTTGAGGTATTCTCTATGAAGCTGATTACTTTTTGGCAATCTGAAATCAATTTGAATATTATATTTGGCGCTAAATGTACACCATTCTGTAAGGCGTTAAAATAATTTCCAACATTGCGATATATCATAGCAAATAGTATGGACATGAAAACGAACTATTGATTGGATGTTTGGCGAGAAAATATAGTAACATACTTTGATTGAAAACAGCAATAGGTATAAAGAACAAAATAGCGTTCGTCTGGAAAATAATGCATGACATCTAAGCCTCTACAAATCTAAAGGAGTTCCGAAATATGAAACTGAATCGCATTTGTTTTTAAAAAAAGATTAATCTGTTAATCAAATACCTTTTTTATCCTTTATACTTGAGATAGTTATTGGGAAAATTTAAAAAAAGATTAATCTGTTAATCAAATACCTTTTTTATCCTTTATACTTGAGATAGTTATTGGGAAAATTTAAAAAAAGATTAATCTGTTAATCAAATACCTTTTTTATCCTTTATACTTGAGATAGTTATTGGGAAAACTTCCATTATTGAGAGCTCTTGGCGCGATTCAAAAGATAGCCAAATTTACGGTAGCAAGCAATTCCAACTATCTGCCATAGAGTTGAGTTGATACACTAAATACTCGATTGGATTGATGAAAGCCTTCGAAAATGGAGTTTTAAATTGAAATTACAAAGACAGAATCAGGTCTAAAATTGAAATAAAAAAATAACTACCCATCGGATTTTGTTGAAACTGGTCTCTAAACCTTCCCAGTACCAAAAAGAACAAACGGTGAAAATTTCTGCCAAATCTCCCTGGTAGTTTCTGAGATCTTAGGGAACACACACACACACACACACACCAACATTCATTTTTATATATATAGATGAGCTGCACTCGACGAGGGAAGACATAGTAATTTTCAATACCGAAAATAACTTAAAGTCCGCTCATCAAATAATAGCCCAAACTGATTTATTGATTCCCTCTAGAACAGAAGTACTAATACCCGGCTCCATCAAGGAAAACAACAGTTTTAAATTCGGTCTAATTGAATATCCTAACCAGAGTAATAGCCCAAAAGGAGTACTTTTCATTTCACACCTCCAGGGTCCCCCGTACCTACCACAGCTTCGTGGTTTAACCGGGATAGGGCCCTGAAGGGCGCTCTGTTCTTAATTTTGAACCAGAACCCAGGGTCGAGCAAACCCTAGGCCCAGCACCCCCAGAGGTATCGTTTCACTTTGAGGACTTTGTGACCACGACATTTTTAACGCCTCCCAGCCACCATTAATCAAGGCGGTGGATCTTTGATCGGCTGGGATCGAACCCGGGTCCCTCCGGACACGAGTCCGATGCCTTACCGATCGGGCCACCACGGCCCCCCCCCCCCCAAAAGGAGTACTGGTGGCATCTGCACTTGTGGACCTTTCAAAGAATGCAGTTCCTGTGAGAGTCGCCAATGTAAGCGAAAGACCGAGGAATATAAAGAAAGGAGAAGTGTTGGCAACTTGTACTCCCGTAAACTGCATCATCAGAAGAATTGATTCCTCCGAGGCTGTGTCTTCTGAGTCCTTGACTTCGAAATTAATTGGAAGTGCACCATTATCGAAGGATCAAAGATACGCTGCGGAAAAATTGGTGGACAACTTTAAGCAGGTGTTTTCATCTACATCCGAGGATGTTGGTCGCACGAATTTAACGCAGCATAGGATCGACACTGGAGATCATCCCCCTATCAAGCAGCATCCAAGACGACTACCGTTCGCCAAAAAGGAAGAGGTTGAGATCCTCTTGAAAGAGATGCAGGAGAATGACGTCATCGAGCCCTCATCCAGTCCTTGGGCATCCCCTATCGTCTTAGTCCGAAAGAAAGACGGCTCCACCAGATTTTGTGTTGATTACCGACGCCTGAATGACATCACCAAGAAGGACAGCTACTCTCTTCCACGGATCGATGACACTCTGGACACCCTTTCCGGACACCAGTGGTTTTCGACCCTGGATTTAAAGAGCGGCTACTGGCAGGTGGAGATACACCCCGACGACCGAGAGAAGACGGCGTTTACAACCGGACAAGGCTTGTGGCAGTTTAAAGTGATGCCCTTCGGCCTCTGCAATGCACCAGCCACGTTCGAGCGTCTTATGGAGTCAGTGTTACGAGGATTTTCTTATGAATCCTGTCTTGTCTACTTGGACGACATCATCATCATCATAGGACGCAGTTTTGAGGAACATTTGGCTAATCTTAGGAAGGTGCTGCAAAAGCTTAAGGAAGCCAACCTGAAGTTAAGCCCGTCCAAATGTAATTTGTTCCGCCGTGAGGTGAACTACCTTGGTCACATTATCTCTTCTGAGGGTGTACGAACAGATCCAGATAAGGTATCCGCAGTCAAGAATTGGAGCCGCCCCGAAAATGTCCATCAGCTGCGAAGTTTCCTGGGGCTCTGCACGTACTACAGGAAGTTTGTGAAGGGTTTTTCCAACATTGCACGACCTTTGCATAAGCTGACGGAGAGCAAACAAAAATTTGAATGGTCCAAAGAATGCGAGGATGCATTTCTACAACTGAAGGAGGCTTTAACATCAACGCCTATTCTCGCTTATCCTCAGCCTGAAAAATCCTTCATACTGGACACTGACGCGAGCCACGAGAGCGTTGGAGCTGTTTTATCTCAAGAAATAGACGGTAACGAACATGTCATCGCCTACTGGAGCAAATGCTTATCCAAGTCGGAGCGAAATTATTGTGTCACGAGAAAGGAATTGCTCGCCATAGTTAAAGCTGTAGAACATTTCCATCATTACCTCTACGGCCGTAAATTCCTGCTCCGGACCGATCATGCCTCTTTATGGCTTTTGAATTTCAAGAATCCAGAGGGCCAGATAGCCAGGTGGATACAGCGGCTCCAGGAATATGACATCGAGATTAAGCACCGAAAAGGTTTGTTACACGGTAATGCTGACGCATTATCAAGAAGACCTTGTTCCGAGAACTGCCATTATTGCTCCCGAATAGAGAAACAGTACGGGACGACAATCCCTACTGCCTGTCAAGTTACTGCTACTTCATCATCTTCAGATCCTGATCCATGGAGTGACGACCAAGTAAGAAAAGATCAGCTTGAAGACCCAGACCTAAAGCCTATCATGGAGTTAATGGAAAAAGACAGTCGGCGACCTAGTTGGCAAGACATTTCTATCTTCAGTCCTGCAACGAAGAGATACTGGGCTCTATGGAAATCTCTCCAGTTGCGAAATGGCGTCCTGTATCGGAAATGGGAATCTGACGATGGTAAAGCATTCAATTGGCAGTTACTCTTTCCCAGATCAAGAATTCCAGACGTTCTAAAGGAATTGCACAGTAGTCCGACTGGAGGACACTTTGGTATCCTGAACACCCTCCACAAGGTTCGAGAGCGCTTCTTCTGGAGCAAGGCGAATGATGACGTGGAGAAGTGGTGTCATTCTTGTGACGCCTGTGCTGCCCGTAAAGGACCGAAGAGAAGAAGTCGCGGGAAGCTACAACGTAGGAGCTCTTTCGAACGAATCGGGATCGACATTCTTGGTCCTCTACCGAAAACTACTGATGGGAACAAATACATCCTCGTGTCCATTGACTATTTCACCAAATGGCCCGAAGCATATTCCATTCCGGATCAAGAAGCTACCACTGTAGCAGAGACTCTAGTCCAGAATTGGATCTCGAGATATGGGACACCCTTGCAGATCCATTCCGATCAGGGGAGAAACTTCATCTCTGCTGTGTTTAAGGGCCTATGTAAAATCCTCAAAATTGAGAAAACTCGAACGACACCACTACACCCACAATCGGACGGCATGGTGGAGAGATTCAACAGGACAATCCTTAATAATCTCTCGCTTATGGTCTCCAAAAATCAACAGGATTGGGACAAGAAACTTCCTCTGTTCCTGCTGGCCTACCGCAGTGCTGTCCACGAGACCACCGGATATTCCCCATCACAGATGCTCTTCGGCCAAGAGCTTCGGCTGCCTTGTGATCTCGTCTTCGGTCTCCCTCCAGATGCGCCTTCATCGCCTGAGGAGTACGTCCAGGATCTTCAGGCCCGGTTGGAGGACGTTCATCACTTCGCACGGGAGCGAATCAACATCGCGACGGAGAAAATGAAGACCCGATACGACACCAGGTCCACTGGCCATGACTTTCAAGAAGGTGACAAGGTGTGGCTATGGAATCCCATCCGACGGAAAGGTCTGTCACCCAAATTGCAGTCGCATTGGGATGGACCCTACACAGTCCTTCACCGGCTGAACGACGTCGTAGTGAGGATCCAGAAGTCATCACATTCAAAACCCAGAGTTGTACATTATGATCGGCTAGCCCCATACTATGGCCATAGTTCGTAAAGTAAATCTAAAGCTACCATGGTAACTTGTTTGTAAATTTTGTAAATAACTTTTGCCTTTAATTGTTTGTAATATTACTTTATCAACGTTATTATTTCATTCATGTTCTCATTATTATTGTTTATCATGTTTATGATTGGTCATCATGTAATGTGTGCATCTGTAAGTTTTCCCTTGCTTCCTTTCTGGGGATTGTACTGCCCGGGACGTGCAGTCCTTGGGAAGGGGGCAATGTTACAAATCTTGTAAATAGTTGTTGTTTTTCCTGCCTTGCATCATTTTCATTAGTTTTGGTTTTATCTGACGTCATGTTGCAAAAGTATCTGAAGATATCACCTTTATCACTTGTATACCGGCCCCGTAACATTTTGTAGTTTCTTTATCACTTGTATACCGGCCCCGTAACATTTTGTAGTTTTTACACTTGCCCTAACTTTAATAAGCGTGAAGACATTTTCGCGTGGTTTTCTTCTTATCACTAGAATTTGTGAATGGATTATGTAAGTTTGTGAATGAACGAACACTCCGGATTTTGCTAGAATATTGTGGACATTTCTTTCCGTGTATAAATAGTCTTGAACACAGTTTTTAGTCAGTCAGTTTTTCTCAGATGGGATTTCTGAGATGCTCGTTTTCGTTCGCTTGGCGAATGGTTGTTTTGCTTTTGTAATTGCTTAATTACTGTTCACGTTTGATACGTGGTGCTGAGTTACTGTTGAGAGTACAGTGTACTGTTTTGCTACCTAATTGCTGGATGTTTAGCAATTGTTTCCTGCTTTATTGTAAATAGTGTACATACTTGTAAATAAATTTATAGTTACTTCCTCAAGATTGGAATGCTCATTTAAGAAAGTTGAAGGTGCTACGGACTCGTTACAATATTTAAACAATCGATAGTAATGAATATGAAATTGAAAGTCCCTATGAAAAAGCCGTAATGTCCCACATGCAATTATTTCTTTTTTATGGAAACGTCACTCAAAGCAAACTTTCTTGTTGCTTTTCAGCCGTTTATCGTAAGGCATTCAAGAGTAAATATATTATCTTAGTTTATTGACATTTCATAAACGAAAACATAAAAGAAAATTCTACTATGCACAGTAAAAAATGAACTTGATGTTTCTACCAGGGCTGCGGAGTCGGAGTCGGAGTCGAAGAGTCGGAGTCGGACTGATTTTGGACCAAAGGAGTCGGAGTTGGAGTCGCTGAAAAACATGTCGACTCCGACTCCGACTCCGACCACCTCCGATTTGGATGAAATTTTATGGAGGGGAAAACATATCTTTGAAACTAACAGATATAAATTTTCAGCGTCCAATATCCAAATCCTAAGCATCTAGGATCATTAAAAAGGGCTTCAAATGACGGGTCTTTGCAGCAAAAATGCATTGTGTTAAAATAAAGTCTGGCCATTTAACAAGAAAAGGATTAGTTTTGTACGGAGTCAAATGACAAGAGCGGCACTTGTCTATTGCTCTGGAGAAAATGAACTTTTTGGGAGGTCACAGTGACCTCCGAGAATTGAGATAAATGTGGTGAAATTACCTGCGAGAATCCTTGAGAAAATTGAACTTTTTGAGAGGTCACAATGACCTCTCATGACCTCCGACTGGGATACCCCAGCTTACTATCCCCCCCTTAATGTGAGTCCTGGCTACGACCATGAATAAAAATGAAACTTTTTGAAATGGACTTAATATTTCAATCTTTGTTTAGGGTTTTTCCCTCTTCATATTTGGGTAAAAAAATAATTAAAAACGAGGAGTCGGGAGTCGGAGTCGGAGTCGGAAGTTTTAAAATCCCGGAGTCGGAGTCGGAGTCGACCATTTTTCCGCCGACTCCGCAGCCCTGGTTTCTACAGTATAATACAGGTAGCCGATGTTCCAAATCAGGGGTGCCCACAGGGGGGGATCATGGCGCAAGTTGCGCCATCAAAATTTTTGGGGGGGATTTTTTAAAACTAATTTATTTGTTCATTTACATTATTTATTAATTTATTTTTTAATTTAAATTTCTTACTGATTTTTTTTCAAATAAAATTATTCATTAATTTATTTTTTCAATTTAAATTATTTCTTTAATTTGTTTATTATTATTTTTTATTTATTTATTTATTTGTTGTGTGTGTGTGTGTGTGCTTGGAATGTCTGGAAAAAAAAGGGAAAAAAAAGGATTCTATTCTGAGCATAATTCGAGCTTTTAAAAAAGTAATAATATATAAAAAATATAATAGTTATAATTTTAATAAATAAATTAATAACATTAAAGAAAGAAAGAAATAATATTAAAAAAATAAATAAATAAAATTAAAAAAAATAAATAATATTTTTAAAAAATTTAAAAAAAATTAAAAAAGGGTTAAAAAAAGCACAAGGGGGCTGTGAAAAATTTTGGGGGGGAATTTGCGCCGTTGAGCTTGGGGGGGATGGGCACCCCTGTTCCAAATTAAAACTGTAAAATGCACAGTAATAAACTGTAAAATTAGCAATTTTACAGTTTATTGCCGTAAAATTTAACTGCATTATACTGTAAAAACAACAGTATAATACTGGCAGCAGAGGTTCTGAATTAAAACTGTAAAATACTCGGTAATAAACTAAAATTAGCAATTTTACAGTTTATGACTATGTAAAATTAGCAATTTATAGTTTAGTAATGCAAAAGCAGCAATTTTCAGTTTATTACTATAAAATTAACTGTATTACGGTGTAAAAACATCATTCATTTTTTACAGGGCACAAGAAGTTGTTTCTTCAAAGATGTAATGTCTTTTTTTTTTATTTTAATTTATTTATATTAAGAGTCATTGAAGAAAAAATAGTCGAAGAGGAATTAAATGAATTGAAGTCATTACTCATTAAACAGAAACATTTCATTACTAAGGGCTGTTTACAAAAATTGAGGTAAACACTGGGAGTGGAATAACATTCAAAATGACTGCAGGGAAAAATAATAATTAAAGCAAATTAACTTGTTTCTGGCAAATTTAAGGTTTTGCAATCAAGGATTACATCTAGGTTTTAAAATATTTCCCCACACTTTTGGTACTTTTTCTTCTCTTTTTAACACGTCATGTTTTCTTCTTGAATTTCTATGATCTATATTAGTAATTTCCCCCACGGTTCTGAAAAACGAAATTTTTTTTTTAAATTTTAGTCCTTTTTTCAGGTTTTTTCCCTTCTAAATTCCATACAAAACAAACACAAGAAATCATAAGAATTTCAAAGCTATAATTTTCTTTTATGAAGTAATCATCAAAAAAAAAAAAAAAAAAATGCAGAAATAAATGCGTGTTGTGACATTAAATGAACGATACTAGAGAAATCGTGACATAGAAGACAAACCAAACCTATAAAATAAAAAGGAGAAGTAATGGAATTGTTAAACATATTCTAAATTACTTGATTTAAAAACCTTTGGCTTAAGAAATTCAGAAGTTAGATGTTGAAGACTAGATAAATCATGTGTAAGGATAAATCATGTGCAAAAATAAATCTTGTGTAAGGATTGAAAGATAATTAGCCCACGTGTGGAACCTATGCATATTCATTTTCCTGAAACACGAGTGTGTATAAAATGTTAGCATTTTTTGTTGGTTTTTTTCTCATTTCTTATTGCATTTTCAAAAACGTAAATATTTTACTGCCTAAGAGCTTTTAGTCAGAAACGCCCCATTGACCCTTGCTCTACATGTGGCTAGCATATATTAAAATTAATCTTAACTGAAAATTCAAGAAAACTTGCCTAATTTTTGGGCAGAAAAATTTGCTTAAGTTTGCACTGTTTCAGTTTAACGATTTTATTCATTCAGAATTTCTAAATATGAGATAGATGAACACGAAATATTCAAGATATTTTTAACATTTTAACAGTCAACAATCAGCCGACAGAGTGGTATAGTGGTTAAGCCGCTGGCCTCTCAAGCGCCAAAGGCGCGGGATCAAACCCGACTCCAGTTGGTGGATTTTCCCAAGTAGCACACTTCGTTTCTTAAAGGTTGTAAAAAGGTTATTAACGTTGTAACTAGGCCCGTCCTTTAGGGGGCAGGGGGGGGGGGTCAATTCCCCCCCCTGACTTTGAGAAATTAATGTTTTTTCCTATCAGTGGGCGTGGCTTTTGATGTTTTCCGATGGAATTGCATTGTGTTTGGACCCTTTGCCCCCTCCCCCCTGGAAAAACTTGAAATGACGTCCCTTGTTGTAACAACCGCTTAAAAACGTTTAAAGGCTATTTGTGCTGCCTGGGTTCATGATGCAGATAATCGATAGCGTCCATGTCGTTTGATTATGCTGCATGTAAAAGATCCTTCGGGCACTTGTTCGGCTTATAGCATCTCTTGACAAAAGATAATTCCTCGTGCAGTTTCGCATCGAATTGTGCCTAGGTGCCTCCATCTATTAGGGAAACTGGGCGTCAAAACTCTCTTGGCAATGGCATTCCGCCGATGGTGGGGTCCCATGAAAGAGTGGATACCGGTCTTGAGGCATGCACTTGGTCTGCAAATGGCAAAAAGCTAAACACAGCCCCCCATTCGAAACAAACAAACAGTCAACAATCAAAACTGACGTTTCCCAAATTAGCCAAAGCGTTCTAGTGTTTTCTACAAACTGAATTCATTAAATTGCAAAATAGTGCTTTACAGCTGAACTTGAATTATTATTTGCAAATGCCACTTAATAACAGCATAATACGTTAGAGTTTTAACGTTCTTATAAAAATGTTATCTTTTTTGAATAATGACTTACCCTTGAAACCGCCATTATAAACATTTAAATATAACGAAGAAAGCCTAAATTACACAACGATTACAGCTTGAAACAGCAATTATACTGCAATTAAACGGTTCGTTTTAATTCGTGTTCCGGAGAAATAATCATCTTGGAATCATTAGATGAAAAATAACAGACAATTAGAATTTACTCATTGTCTTCAGTGTTCCCTTGCGCAGCTTCTTCATATCATGTGCGTGAGTAATAGTGTGCCCTTGATATTATGCTGGATATTCGTGAGTGAAAATAGTGAGGTATCACGTTGGATATAAGAGAAAGCATGCAGTCATCAACTATTTAGGAATCTTGTAGCCATTTTGCTCTTTTTGATAGTGCAGCTCTTCAAATACGATTATCGCAGTGGATTAAGTGAGAAGAAAGTTTATTTTGTCAATGTAAGGAAAGATTTTAGCCGGCGAGGATACCAGGAAGGTGTGATCGCCCCTCTCTTAGGGGACTCCTTCTCGGCAAGTTTTCGATATTGAAGTCCAAATTATTCAATTTTATATGAGTTTTAATGAAGTTGAGGAAAGAAGGTTTGAGGCTCTGTCCCAGAAGTGTTTCGGAATTGAAGTTCGAATCCTTTGTCCTTTGTGCTCAATATTTGTAAACCAGTAAGCATAGGAAAATGTGAGGTTAAAAAGATCAATCATCCCTCTCTTGAAAAAAATTCTGGATCAGCCCTTGGATTTTAGTTCGTTGTTTCGCAAGTTTTAGATTGTAATTAAAGCATGTGAATTATATACATTGAGCTAAATTGACACAATTGCTTCTTTCTTGCGTTTTTTTTTTTTTTTGCTTAAGCACGGATGATTTATTGTCGAATCATTCTTCTTTTTTATAGAAATAATACGTCTCGGTGCTATTTTTCACTCTTAGCAGCTGTAGAAATTTCATAGCTTTTTCAAAGAATAATATATTAACAAAGAATTCTCATCAGCAGAAATAAAACATTCATGCGATAAATTGAAGGAATTTAGCTTAAACCAACTACGAAGAGGAGCTAATTTTTGTCTCCTACTTTAAAAGTATTTCTTTGCAACAGTATTTGGTTTATTCAGTCCTCACTGTTGCAATATTTTTGTTGAGTCATCACCTAATCAGCAATACAGTTACAATAGTCACACGAAGCAAAAATAAAATGTTTGCTGCAATAAATGAATGCTTGTTTTTTTTTTTTTTTTTTTTTTGTATAACACTTTGAAAGAATAAAGTGTTAGCAAAGAAGGTGCATCTACGAAAATAAGAACATGGCACCCGATTGTATCCCACCAGCGTCAGGGGTAGGGTGCTACTGAAAACAAAGGCAGGATTAGGGCTTTCAAACTGTCGTCTCCATTTGGAGAAGTGTGGCATTTCACGGGATTGGATTGCATATAAATCGATCCCGATCTTCACCGATGAATCCAGATTCAGTTCTGGCAATGATGGCAATCGTTGTCCACAAGTGTCAAAAGAAGGAGTGCAAAGGTAAACAGGAGAAAAACTTTTTTCTTCTGTTTTCTTATTAGTTATTTTTTTCTTTTATTTTACCGTTAACTCATATTATTTCAATCCTCAACTTGAAAAAAAAAAAAAACTTAGTTATTTATTTTAACAACAACGATTTCTGAAATATATTGATAGCCACACGAATGTTATGAATTGAGTAAAATGTGTGCATAAGATATTTTGAAGCACGTGTTCATTTATAAACACAAGCAGAAACAATGTTTCTTACAATCACAGCCGTGAGGAACTTTTTGAAACTATAGTAATAATGATTTTTAGGTGTGTTATTTCTATGAAAAGTCATTATTGTTTTAAAAACCTGGCATTTAGTATGGTTAATAATTACACAGAAAGAAAGAAAGATTATAGTCTTGTACGAACAGTAAGCCGAAATTATTATCAGTATTAATTGTCGTTTAATTGCAATTTATGAGGAGAAAAAAGATCTCCTTTTGCAATCTTGTTGTGGAAATACTGAAAAAAGTGTTTGAAGTTTTTTTTTTCTGGCTAAGACCATGGAATCCAACATTCCCACACAAAGATCATTTCATCTGAAGATTTATTTCTCTTTCATAACAAAGGCAACCAAGAAACATATCCGTAAAAACTCGTTCTTAAACACAAACAAAAATGGAAGAATTTAACAAAATACCTTTCGCGCCTCCCGATATGACCTTGCGCACCCACCCTGCCATAGTGCCTCCCGAATTATTTTTTTTTTCTTGTTTTGCTCCGTACTCCCTCCTCATAATCGCGTTCCTCCCTTCCCTTATAACTTTCATCGACTGACGCTTCTAATAAATATACAGCTGTCTTGATACAAAATGGCGACCGCAGGGATCGGAACAACATTGAGTTGCTTCTGTGTGGAGAAAGAAAACGAGACAGTCTTTGCGTTGAAGCGTAAACGACCATTTTATCGTCACGTGAGGGACAGCCAGACTCAAGAACTTCACCAATATTTTGTTACAGATTTTAAGGCTACAGTGGGCACAAAATGTTTTTTTCAATTATTGATATTCATGTCCAAAACTTTGTGCGCTTGTATAATGTATATTTACTACATCTGAAAGAATTGAAAAAAAAGGTGCAAAAGCAATAAATACTTTTTTCGAAATTGAAAATTGAAATTTTTTTTAACAAAATTTCAAAATGCTTCATGCGTCACAATTGAAAAAATTCATATAAATTTTCATTTTCAGCCATCTTTTATAAAATATCTCATAAAACATTACATGTAATGCATAGATTTATGCAAGCATGCCTAATTATTTGCCTATAACTTCGATACTTTTATTTAATTTATTTGCATGCCCTATGTGCTGGACATCAAAAGTTAACATCTTGCAATGGGTTGCATGAATTAGTTAAATTTTTTTTTGCTCCATTATTGTCGCAATATCAAAATATATTGTAGGTTTTGAAAGTTTAGGTTACAATGCAAAGGAAACATCTCTGTTGGGAAATAATGATTTAAACTATTGAAAAAAAATCAGAGCCATTCCACGAAAAAATACCCATTTTGTCTGCGATTAGGCAAGTCATGTTTCTCGTGCTGAGAGCTCAACCGCATCTTAAATAAAACGACCACTATTCCTAAACGTATCGGGTGATACAGTTCGCGCGAATATAGCAAATGCGTACATTGTACAGGGTTACCAGATACACTTCGCGCGAATATAGCAAATGCGTACATTGTACAGGGTTACCAATGATCAACGCGCTGATGTTAAACATTAATTTCTCGAGAACAATCGATTCAAGAAATTATATTTATATTTTAATACGTAATACAATACATGGGAACAAGTTTAATACATGCTCGATGTGTCTTCCATCTCCAGCTATAATATGGCGCAAAAGAATAGCGAAATTTTGCACGCTCGCTGAAGATTCGAAGATTCAATACTTTCAATTACTACGAACTTTTGAATCCAACGATAAATTGCCAATGCATTTGGACCTATTGTTTTAAGCTTAAACCCAGTTACAAACTATCTTTGAGTTGATCTTGGGCAACTATTATTCGAGTAATACGTTCAAGCAATGAAACTGTTCTCAGAAACGTTTATTTTCACTAAAAAAAATAAACAACAAACGCCAATTCAATGAGATTGCAAAAAAAAAAAAAAATCCCTGAAATATTACAATGATACAAAAATATAATACTAAAATCCCATTGCAGCTAACTGCAAAGGACCACAAATTTTATTTAGTGCAGTAGAATTTGAGCAATGTAATTGTAGTTTAATCGGGACTGCAAATTTACTTCATTGAAACGGATGCTTCGTTCTATTGGTATTTGTTGTAGTGGTATTCCATTGTATAAAATAATAATAGTTGCCGTTGGGAGAAAGAGGCGAAGTTTAACTGAAGTTACACTTATGCCTGTATAATTGAATGCGAAAAGTAATCTCGTTGTATGTTCGCTGCACTATTTTTTTTTTTACTTAATGAATAAGAAAAAGAAAAAAAAAAGTTTGTAAGAAGAACATAAGAAATATCGGATCCGATACAACTTCAGAAAAGATATAATTTTAACAATAGAGAAAGACCCATGCCTATATTTGGTCAGATTACAATATTAAAAAAACAATGGGTGATACTAGTGAGCAATGGGACGGCGTTGTCCCATTCCTCTCAGCTCTCCCCTATGGCACAATATTTAGTGATTATTGCATCACCGTAAGGATTTTTTTCTCCTTGACCTTGAATTTCAAAAACAAATGAAGAAAGTTCTGCTCAGAGTTTTGGGGACAAATTAATTAAAAACCATATTTAATTTTCAAAAACAATGAAAATCAAAATACGATCCAAAGATAATTCAAGGGGCAAGTGGATGAAGGAGATATGTCACAATTTTTGAAACTTACTTTTTACCATGGAGGAAGGTGATAAGTTCATCAGTATCAAGTCCCTTAGTCACAGAAATGGTTGGTAACTATGGTTGATAACTAAGAATATGACCCCGTTTTACCCGTTTAAAAAAAAAAAAATAACTCAACATTTTTTTTTGAAAGCTTTTTCTAGAAATTAAAAAAATTGTCACATATCACTTTTATCCACTTGCCTCTTAAATTGTATCATTGCGATTCAAATCAATTGATGATTCGTTAAAATGTTACAAGCAGAAACATTTCTTCTTTTGTTTTAAAGAAGTTTTTAAACGGTAACTAATAACTCTTACGGCCATGTTCCTTCTATCAACATTGAAAGAGATAAACTACAACATAACTGATCGAGAAACAGGTAATTGAACCTCCATGCTCAAACAGTCTCCAACATCAAATACCGAAGCAGTAAAAAAAAAAATCTGTCCGATCGAGGGAAAGCGGCTCGTCTTTTTCATCCCTTATTTTTATAGCTGGCCTGGAGGGAGGTTTACAGCCAAAAGCGATTGATGTTGATAAAGCGGGTGACATTTTGCCTTGAACCCCGGGCCCGTCATTCAAAGTGTAATCTGTGACCCCGAAAAAGAAGAAAATGTAACCACTCGGCACGAATGATTAAACAGAGTAAGTCATCAGACTCGCGTTTAATAAATGACTCGGACGACAAGCCGTCAGAAAACTATTTGTGACTAAAAGGCGTATCCGATGTTTTATTTTGTTACACATAGACGTCGCGTGGACGTTGGAGAAGGCACTTGAGAGAGTCCTGGCGAAACGGATGCTGATGTGATGATTTTTTAGAAACAAGGTATAATTTTTGGTGAGACGGTGGAAGAAAACAAACATTCAAAGTGATTTGTTTACAGTATATAGCGTGCTGCCGTTTTTCCTGCAAGCCCCTCCTCCTTTTTCTTTGCAACCGTTCATCCTAGATGCATGCTTCTAATTGCATAAATGCTCAAAATGATGTGCAGAGTGGTCGGAAATAGCGCGCTACAAGTAGCGAAACTACTGTAGTTGCTACATTTTTTAGTATTTTGTAGTGTAGCGCAGTGGTCGGAAGTAGCGCGCTACAAGTAGCGAAACTACTGTAGTAGCTACATTTTTTAGTAGTTTGTAGTGTAGCGCACTACTTTTTGAAAAAAGTAGAGTAGTGAGTAGCGCGATACAAAAAAATAGCAGTTTGTAGCGATTTCTGGAAACTACTTTTAAATTAAATAAATTAATTAATTAATTAAAAAAAAAGAGGACGAAGGAAAGAAACAATGTTTAATTGACTCTGACTGGTGCAAACCTTGCACGAGTACAGCAGCTGACGCAAGGAGAAATAAGAACCATAAAAATATGAGCTGATCTTAGATATATCTTTTTGACGAAAAAATTCTATCTGTTTAATTGTCACTGGTTTATTTGGTATCATAATGTTTATATTTCTTTAAATAATTTTCATGGTCTTAAATATTCCCTCGCAATAATTTTTTTTAAAAATGAAGGTTGAATTTTTTAAATCTTTCAACTTTTGAATCCTTTCTCGAGGCGAATATTCGTAAAAATTGTAAAAAAAATAAAAAAGGACAAAATTTAACAAAAAATAAATAAATAAATAAATAAAGAACAAAAAGGAAAGGTAACAAATAAATTCAAAGACAATTCCTAGTTGTATCCCATATTCAAATGAGCTAAATCATTAATGTAAACCACTTTTTGAATTTTTTCACTCAATCCTTAAATGGTGTACACTTTTTATTTATTTATTTTTTTAAAAGTAGCGAAGTAGCGACTACAATTCAAAAGTAGTTTGTAGTCGCTACATTTCAAAAAAGTAGTTGTAGCTGTAGTTAACTATATTTATAGCAAAGTAGTTGTAGTTCGCTACAAAAGAAATGTAGTTTTTCCAACCACTGGTGTAGCGTACTACTTTTTAAGAAAAGTAGAGTAGTGAGTAGCGCGATACAAGCAAATAGTAGTTTGTAGCGATTTCTGAAAACAACTTTTGAAAAATATAAATAAATAAATAGAAAAAAAAAAAGGAGAGTAAGAAAGAAATTCTCTTTCGAATCTGGTTTAATCGAGTCTGATAGGTGCAAATCTTGCACGAAAGCACCAGCGGACGCAATGAGAAATAAGAACTATAAAAATGTGAGCTGATCTCAGATACATCATTTTGACGCCATACATTTTATGTGTTTCACGTCATTGGTTTATTTGGCATCATACGTAATTTTCATATTCGGTCCAATAATTTTCATAATCCTAAACATTCCCTGGCAAGAAATTATTAGAAATTTGAAGGTTAAATTTTTCAATCTTTTCAACTTTTGAATTCTATCTTGCGGCGATTATTCAAAAAATTGAAAAAAAAAAATCTTAAAAGGACAAATTCGAGCAAAAAAAAAAAAAAAAAAAGTAGACAAATTTCTAGTAATATTCCGTGTCCATATCTAAGTTCATTTATTAATCTAAATTACTTTTCAAATTTTTCGGTCATTCCTCAAACGGGGTAAGCTTTTTTTTTAAATTTATTTTTTAAAAAGTAGCGAAGTAACGACTAGATTTCAAAAGTAGTTTGTAGTTGTAGTTAACTACATTTATAACAAAGTAGTTGTAGTTGTAGTTCGCTACAAAAGAAATGTAGTTTTTTCAACCACTGGTTAAGAGAATAAAAGACAAAAAGAATGAAATCTAACTTTTCATTTTGATTCTAGATCCTATCTATCTTTATATATAAAAATGGATGCGATGCATTTATATATATATATATATATATATATATATATATATATATATATATATATATATATTGTAACGAGTCCGTAGCACCTTCAACTTTCTTCAAAAGAGCATTCCAATCTTGAGGAAGTAACTATAAATTTATTTACAAGTATGTACACTATTTACAATATAAGCAGGAAACAATTGCTAAACATCCAGCAATTAGGTAGCAAAACAGTACACTGTACTCTCAACAGTAACTCAGCACCACGTATCAAACGTGAACAGTAATTAAGCAATTACAAAAGCAAAACAACCATTCGCCAAGCGAACGAAAACGAGTCACCAGATCAAATCTGAAAACAACCGACTGACTTGTGTTCAAGGCCAGCTATTTATACACGGAAAGAAATGTCCACAATATTCGAGAAAAACCTGGAATATTTTGTTTCATTCATTACTTAAACAATCCATACACAAATTCTAGCGATAAGAAAAAAAACCACGCGAAAATGTCTTCACGCTTATTAAAGTTAGGGCAAGTGTAAAAACTGCAAAGTGTTTCAGGGCCGGTATACAGATGATAAAAGTGATATCTTCAGATACATTTGCAACATGTCGCCAGATAAAACCAAAACTAATGAAAATAAAGCAAGGCAGGAAAAACCACAACTATTTACAAGATTTGTAACATTGCCCCCTTCCTAAGGACTGCACGTCCCGGCCAGTACAATCCCCAGAAAAGAAGCAAGGGAAAATTTACAGATGCACACATTACGTGATAACCAATCATAAACATGATAAACAATAACAATGAGAACATGAAAGAAACACTAACATTGATAAAGTCATATTACAAACAATTAAAGGCAAAAGTTATTTACAAAATTTACAAGCAAGTTACCATGGTAGCTTTAGATTTATTTTACGAACTATGGCCATAGTATGGGGCTAGCCGATCATAATGTACAACCCTAGGTTTTGAATGTGATGACTTCTGGATCCTCACTACGACGTCGTTCAGCCGGTGGAGAACTGTGTAAGGTCCATCCCAATGCGACTGCAGTTTGGGTGACAGACCTTTACGTAGGATGGGATTCCATAGCCATACTTTGTCACCTTCTTGAAAGTCATGATTAGTGGACCTTGTGTCGTATCGGGTCTGTATCTTCTCCGTCGCGATGTTGATTCGCTCCCGTACGAAGTGATGAACGTCCTCCAACCGGGCCTGGAGATCCTGGACGTATTCCTCAGGTGATGAAGGCGCATCTGGAGGGAGACCGAAGACGAGATCACAAGGTAGCCGAAGCTCTCGGCCGAAGAGCATCTGTGATGGGGAATATCCGGTGGTCTCGTGGACAGCACTGCGGTAGGCCAGCAGAAACAGAGGAAGTTTCTTGTCCCAATCCTGTTGATTTTTGGAGACCATAAGCGAGAGATTATTAAGGATTGTCCTGTTGAATCTCTCCACCATGCCGTCCGATTGTGGGTGTAGTGGTGTCGTTCGAGTTTTCTCAATTTTGAGGATTTTACATAGGCCCTTAAACACAGCAGAGATGAAGTTTCTCCCCTGATCGGAGTGGATCTGCAAAGGTGTCCCACATCTCGAGATCCAATTCTGGACTAGAGTCTCTGCTACAGTGGTAGCTTCTTGATAAGGAATGGAATATGCTTCGGGCCACTTGGTAAAATAGTCAATGGAAACGAGAATGTATTTGTTCCCATCAGTAGTTTTCGGTAGAGGACCAAGAATGTCGATCCCGATTCGTTCGAAAGGAGCTCCTACGTTGTAAAGATGTAGCTTCCCGCGGCTTCTTCTCTTCGGTCCTTTACGGGCAGCACAGGCGTCACAAGAATGACACCACTTCTCCACGTCATTCTTCGCCTTGCTCCAGAAGAAGCGCTCTCGAACCTTGTGGAGGGTTTTCAGGATACCAAAGTGTCCTCCAGTCGGACTACTGTGCAATTCCTTTAGAACGTCTGGAATTCTTCATCTGGGAAGGAGTAACTGTCATTTGAATGCTTTGCCATCGTCAGATTCTCATTTCCGATACAGGACGCCATTCCGCAGCTGGAGAGATTTCCATAGAGCCCAGTATCTTTTCGTTGCAGGACTGTAGATAGAAATGTCTTGCCAACTAGGTCGCCGACTGTCTTTTTCCATTAACTCTATGATAGGCTTTAGGTCTGGGTCTTCAAGCTGATCTTTTCTAACTTGGTCGTCACTCCATGGATCAGGATCTGAAGATGATGAAGTAGCAGTAACTTGACAGGCAGTAGGGATTGTCGTCCCGTACTGTTTCTCTATTCGGGAGCAATAATGGCAGTTCTCGGAACAAGGTCTTCTTGACAATGCGTCAGCATTACCGTGTGACAAACCTTTTCGGTGCTTAATCTCGATGTCATATTCCTGGAGCCGCTGTATCCACCTGGCTACCTGGCCCTCTGGATTCTTGAAATTCAAAAGCCAAGTTAAAGAGGCATGATCAGTCCGGAGCAGGAATTTACGGCCGTAGAGGTAATGATGGAAATGTTCTACAGCTTTAACTATGGCGAGCAATTCCTTTCTCGTGACACAATAATTTCGCTCCGACTTGGATAAGCATTTGCTCCAGTAGGCGATGACATGTTCGTTACCGTCTATTTCTTGAGATAAAACAGCTCCAACGCTCTCGTGGCTCGCATCAGTGTCAAGTATGAAGGATTTTTCAGGCTGAGGATAAGAGAGAATAGGCGATGATGTTAAAGCCTCCTTCAGCTGTAGAAATGCATCCTCGCATTCTTTGGATCATTCAAATTTTTGTTCACTCTCCGTCAGCTTATGCAAAGGTCGTGCAATGTTGAAAAAACCCTTCACAAACTTCCTGTAGTACGTGCAGAGCCCCAGGAAACTTCGCAGCTGATGGACATTTTCGGAGCGGCCCCAATTCTTGACTGCTGATACCTTATCTGGATCTGTTCGTACACCCTCTGAAGAGATAATGTGACCAAGGTAGTTCACCTCACGGCGGAACAAGTTACATTTGGATGGGCTTAACTTCAAGTTGGCTTCCTTAAGCTTTTGCAGCACCTTCCTAAGATTAGCCAAATGTTCCTCAAAACTGCGTCCTATGATGATGATGTCGTCCAAGTAGACAAGACAGGATTCATAAGAGAGTCCTCGTAGCACTGATTCCATAAGACGCTCGAACGTGGCTGGTGCATTGCAGAGGCCGAAGGGCATCACTTTAAACTGCCACAAGCCTTGTCCGGTTGTAAACGCCGTCTTCTCTCGGTCGTCGGGGTGTATCTCCACCTGCCAGTAGCCGCTCTTTAAATCCAGGGTCGAAAACCACTTGTGTCCGGAAAGGGTGTCCAGAGTGTCATCGATCCGTGGAAGAGGGTAACTGTCCTTCTTGGTGATGTCATTCAGGCGTCGGTAATCAACACAAAATCTGGTGGAGCCGTCTTTCTTTCGGACCAAGACGATAGGGGATGCCCAAGGACTGGATGAGGGTTCGATGACGTCATTCTCCTGCATCTCTTTCAAGAGGATCTCAACCTCTTCCTTCTTGGCGAACGGTAGTCGTCTTGGATGCTGCTTGATAGGGGGATGATCTCCAGTGTCGATCCTATGCTGCGTTAAACTCGTGCGACCAACATCTTCGGATGTAGATGAAAACACCTGCTTGAAGTCGTCCACCAATTTTTCCGCAGCGTATCTTTGATCCTTTGATAATGGTGCACTCCCAATTAATTTCGAAGTCAAGGATTCGGAAGACACAGTCTCGGAGGAATCAATTCTTCTGATGATGCAGTTTACGGGAGTACAAGTTGCCAACACTTCTCCTTTCTTGATATTCCTCGGTCTTTCACTTACATTGGCGACTCTCACAGGAACTGCATTCCTTGAAAGGTCCACAAGTGTAGATGCCACTAGTACTCCTTTTGGGCTATTACTCTGGTTAGGATATTCAATTAGGCCGAATTTAAAGCTGTTGTTTTCATTGAGGGAGCCAGGTATTAGTACTTCTGATCTAGAGGGAATCAATAAATCTGTTTGGGCTATTATTTGATGAGCGGATTTTAAGTTATTTTCGGTGTTGAAAATTGCTATGTCTTCCCTCATCGAGTGCAGCTCATTATTTTTAAAGTCAATAGAAAAATCAAATTTTCTCAAAAAGTCCAGTCCGAGAATGAAGGGATCTGTAATGTCAGCGACGAATGCCGTGTGATGGTAAGTGGCGCTTCCGAACATTATTTCTAAGTTCACTTTCCCTTCAATCTCGATTTTGTCACCTGTCACAGTTTGGAGAGTAACGCAGGGCGGCGTCCATAAGATCTTGAGTCCAAATCGATGAGCCACATCAGTCCTAATAATGGTAACGTTGGCTCCTGTGTCCACAATCATTTCGCAGGGAAACCCATTCACATAAGCGTAAATGAAGAGTCCGTTGCAGCCGCCACTTCTTGGGGAAATCTGGAAAACTTTAGGAGACTTCCTCTTTTCTTGGCGAGCTTCGCAATTCTTTCGTACGTGGCCCTCACCGCCACATTTCCAGCACTTCAGTGTTTGTCTACCTTGGTCTTTGCGAGCCGCAATCTTCTTCAGGGTCCCCGACATCTCTTTCATTTGTCGCTCAATTTCCGAGAGACGAGTTGAGTTCGAATCCTGGGCACTCACTTCCAAGCCCCTGATTGAATGGCGATCCTTGCGGGATGTTTTCTGTGCAGCCTCGAACTTCATTGCGTAGACCAGACCGGATTTAAGATCCTTAATGTCCGCCATCCGGAGAGCCGTCTGAACTTCCGGATTTCGCACTCCATCTATGAAGTAGTTCAGGGCCAGGCTATCGCGAACATCTGAAGGACAGTTCGAGAAGGCGAGATGGGAAAGCCTCTCAACGTCTGTTGCAAAAACTTGCAAAGTCTCTCCATCCCTCTGGAGTCGGGATTTCAGCTGGAGTTGGCTGAATTCTTTTTGGCATACTTCGCCAAAGCGAAGCTCCAAGGCCGATGATAAGGCTTCGAAGTCACAGAGCTTGTCCTCTGGGAAGGTCTGTAGTATTTCAGCTGCATCCCCTCTCAGCGAGGCTGCAAGGTGACAGGCTTTCGTGGAAGAGTCCCAGGAGTTGGCTTCTGCAACGATGAGGAACTGCTTCTTGTAAACATTCCACGAGGTCTTCCCATCAAACGTGGCCAGTTAAATGGATGGACGAGAAATTCCAGTTGTAGCTACACAGTCACTTGAATTGTTGGAGGATGCTGATAACTTCGATTCAAGTTCTTTAATTTTCTCGTCCACATGGTTTTCTACTGTGGTGATTCGATCTTCTAGGGCCTCCACTTTATTTTCCATGTTGGTAAATTTAGTTTCCACCAAACATTTCATTGACGTTAGATCGCTCTTTATTTCTTCTTGATTAGTAGCCAGATCATTTTTTAATTGTTCTTGATTCGCAGCCATGTCATTTTTTAATTGTTCTTGATTCGCAGTCATGTCACTTTTAACAGCGTTGATCGCATCAAGGAGTTTTTGCAGTTGTTCCTCCATTGCTCGAGTAATCACCATAAAATTCCGAAGTCAAAAAGTCCTTAGGAAGAAAAGTCCGAATTCACAGGTAATTCCAAGAAAGTCCTTGAAGTTGCCCCACGTTGGGCGCCAAAATTGTAACGAGTCCGTAGCACCTTCAACTTTCTTCAAATGAGCATTCCAAGCTTGAGGAAGTAACTATAAATTTATTTACAAGTATGTACACTATTTACAATATAAGCAGGAAACAATTGCTGAACATCCAGCAATTAGGTAGCAAAACAGTACATTGTGTTTAAGGCCAGCTATTTATACACGGAAAGAAATGTCCACAATATAAGAGAAAAACCTGGAATATTTTGTTTCATTCATAACTTGAACAATCCATTCACAAATTCTAGCGATAAGAAAAAAAACCACGCGAAAATGTCTTCACGCTTATTAAAGTTAGGGCAAGTGTAAAAACTGCAAAGTGTTTCAGGGCCGGTATACAGATGATAAAAGTGATATCTTCAGATACATTTGCAACATGTCGCCAGATAAAACCAAAACTAATGAAAATAAAGCAAGGCAGGAAAAACGACAACTATTTACAAGATTTGTAACAATATATATTTGTTTGTTCTTTATACAAATCCAGTTTTTGTCGGATTTTCATCAAACATGGCACAGAGGTTCCTTGATGCACTAGAATTCACATAGGTGAGGTTTTGAAATTAAAAAAAAATCTAAAACGCTCAAAATTAAAATTTTCGGTCTAAAAATGGCCATTTTCTTTCAATTTTGAATAGATAGAGTAATAGAGATAAGAATTTTAGGATACAAATTGACGAAATTTAACTGATTTAAATATGAGTTTCCAATAAAGATTACGATTAACAATGAATTATCAATTTAAGGCTCAACTATTTCATTGTTGTTACAAAAAAAATGCCTTCTTGGATTTTGCACGTTGCATTTTAACCCGCGCGAAGCCGGGCTTATCCACTAGTATATACACTGCTCGACATTGAAAATGCAACACCAAGAAGGAGTGGTCAGAAATTGATGAAATTTGGTAAGAAGACAGAGACAGCATGGAACAGTAAGTGATATTTATTTCAAAATAAATAAGCAAAATTTAGAGCGAGGACGGCGTCGGCTCAGTAAGAAAGAGGACCACCGCGGACAGCGATGCACGAAGAAACACGTCTAGGCATGGAGTCAATAAGCCTGCGGATGGTGTCCTGAGGGATGGCACTCCATTCCCTTTCAACCATTTGCCACACTTCGTCCTCTGAACTAAGCAGTGACAGGTTCTGCAAACGGCGTCCAATCACGTCCCACACATGTTCGATTGGTGACAAGTCAGGAGAGTATGGTGGCCAGGAAAGCATCTGTACATCTCGTAGAGCATGTTGGCTGATTCGAGCACTGTGAGGCCGGGCGTTATCCTGTTGAAAAATTGCATTTGGCAGCCCCTGAAGGTAGGGGATTGCCACCGGCCGCAGTACATTATCTACATGTCGATGGGCCGTCATAGTGCCCCGAATACGAACTAGAGGTGATACGGAATTGTATGCAATAGCGCCCCAAACCATTATGCCACGTTGTCGCGCTGTGGGGCGTTCCACAGTTACTGCCGGATTCGATCTTTCTCCACGTCGACGCCAGACACGTATGCGATGACTATCGCTGGACAAACAGAAGCGGGATTCATCTGAGAACACTACGGTTTGCCATTCTGCCATCCACGTCGCTCTGATCCGGCACCATTCCAAACGTTGGAGTCTGTGCTGAGAGGTCAATGGCAGTCTTCTTAGCGGGCGCCGTGATTGCAGGCCACGTGCAACCAGTCGACGGGAAATGGTTCTGGTCGACACAGGAACATCCAGGGTACCTTGCACGTGCTGCAGAATCGACGTACAAGTGACTTGCGGGTCCGCCACAGCTTGTCGGTGAATCCGTCGATCCAAGCGGTCTGACGTCACTCTGGCTGCACCTGCACCCCCCAATGTGACTACATTTCCTCTTTCCAACCATCTCCGACACAGCCGATGCACAGTGCTTGCATCCATGTGGGTATCAGCTGAAATTTGACGTATGGACCAACCTCCCCTTCTCAGTCCGATCACCATACCCCTTGTAAAGTCGTCTATATGCTGGAAGTGTCTTCGTTGAGGACGGCGTGGCATTTCCTCCTATCACACGTATCCTTCGAGACAAAAACCAAATTTCTCCGATAATTAGTCTGGCAGAAAAACCAACATGAACATAGTCCACTTTTCAACTTCATTCTCTTATACCTTACTTCACGTGCGTCGGAAAGCTGCGCATTTCATATCATTTGCATAACTCAGTGACGTGCGTCTACGGTAAAATTTGCATAAATTTCTGATCACTCCTTCTTGGTGTTGCATTTTCAATGTCGAGCAGTGTATATAAAAATGGATGTATGTATATTTGTTCCTTACACAAATCTCGTTTTCGTCGGATTTTCATCAAACTTGGCGCAGAGGTTCCTTGATGGATTAGAATTCACATAGGCGGGGTTTTGAAATTTTAAAAAAATCCAAAAAAAGCAAAATTCAAATTTTTTGTCTCAAAATGGCCATTTTCTTTCAATTTTGAATGTATAGGGTAATAGAGATAAGCTTTTAAGCTTACAAATTGATAAAATTTAATACATTTAAATATGAGTACAACAAAAATTACAATTAACAATGAAATATCAATTTAAGGATCACCTATTTCATTTTAGCATGAAATAAGCTTTTATATGCCCATGTGAATAGGATTCATTCACATTATTTTTTTAGAGCTATGATGTATTAATAAGCACCCGGGTAACTCCGGGTAATAAGCTAGTAACCTATATAAGAAGCTCCCAACGGAAGTCGAGTCGAGATCTATTTTGTGAAACACCTTTACCAAAATAAAATGGGACATATTTAAATGATAACCCAACCATTAACTCAAGTACAAAATTATGAAGTGAAATGCACATGTTTCAGGGTTAGAAAGAACATCTTTCAAGTTACAGAAAAAAAATACCAAAAACATATTATCAGTAGTTTTTATTTTCAACTACAGTGAACTCTCATTATGCGCCGGCCCAAGGGACCAACAGAAAAAGGCGCATAAGTGAGAGAGACGCATAAGTCAACAAGCCTATTTAAAGGTCTAAAACGCAAGATAAGCTCTAATCTATATACATAAAAGACTACTTTTGAAAACGTATGTCCGGGGTAATCTTCCAAACTACTGAACCGATTTTAACCATTTTTTCACCGTAGATAGCTACAGTAACAGGGAGCAGGATAAGCTACAATTTATATCTAAAAAGCTTAGTTTAAAAAAGTTATTATGGAAAACAGTTAATTTTATGTCATTTCCCCATTAAATGATTAAATTTTCAACCCATTGTTGCACAAATTTGGTGCCATGCAGCAACAATATTGATGGTAATCATATTGAAAATTTTGAACCAAGGCTTCTCTGGAGTAAGTATGGAATTTATTGCCTTCTAAGGATTTTTATATTTATCTGAGCCAACAATCGCTAACGGGTGAAATTAAAAAAAAAAAAATGATTTTGGCAATAGTTAGAGAATAGAAAGTGTTTATAGTCAAAAAAATTTCTAAATTGGGTACATAAGATGTTTTCACCTCACCAATGTTGTCACGAGGATAGAAACTATTAATGGGACTTATTTAACGAGCAATATTTGGAAATGGTTAATTTCAGTGCGATTGATACTGTAAATATGTATTTATTTTAATATACCAAGCTTATAACATTTCCTATTTACTCAAACATTATTTGTAGCTTGCTATTTTTTTTTAGCTTGCATTATTTTTTTTATAGTTTATCCATAACATAGCCATTGTTTACAGAAGTAGCCAATATGTTAATAGATATGCACTTTAGTGTTGGGAAATTTATGAATGAGTTTCACTAAACCACCCTACACCCACAGAAACCCGGGCAGGGCCGGGTACCCTGCTAGTCTATATACATAAAAGACTACTTTTGAAAACGTATGTCCGGGGTAATCTTCCAAACTACTGAACCGATTTTAACCATTTTTTCACCGTAGATAGCTACAGTAACAGGGAACAGGATAAGCTATAATTTATTTCTTAAAAGCTTAGTTTAAAAAAGTTATTATGGAAAACAGTTAATTTTATGTCATTTCCCCATTAAATGATTAAATTTTCAACCCATTGTTGCAAAAATTTGGTGCCATGCAGAAACAATATTGATTGTAATCATATTGAAAATTTTGAACCAAGGCTTCTCTGGAGTAAGTATGGAATTTATTGCCTTCTAAGGATTTTTATATTTATCTGAGTCAACAATCGCTAACGGGTGAAATAAAAAAAAAATTGATTTTGGCAATAGTTAGAGAATAGAAAGTGTTTATAGTCAAAAAAATTTCTAAATTAGGTACATAAGATGTTTTCACCTCACCAATGTTGTCACGAGGATAGAAACTAATAATGGGACTTATTTAACGAGTAATATTTGGAAATGGTTAATTTCAGTGCGATTGATACTGTAAATATACATTTATTTTAATATACCAAGCTTATGACATTTCCTATTTACTCAAACATTATTTGTAGCTAGCTATTTTTTTTTAGCTTGCATTATTTTTTTTATAGTTTATTCATAACATAGCCATTGTTTACAGAAGTAGCCATTATGTTTATAGATATGCACTTTAGTGTTGGGAAATTTATGAATGAGTTTCACTAAACCACCCTACACCCACAGAAACCCGGGCAGGACCGGGTACCCGGCTAGTGCGAGCATAAATAAGATTGTTTCTATAGAAAAATGACATATTACTATGGTTTGGCAATTACTGTAACGTAACAACTATGATAAATAGAAAACAAAAATTGTAGCATATACCTAATCACAAACTAATCATTTCAAATCAATGCATAATTGATAATTGTCAATCTCCGAACTCTAGTTCATGCGGGGAAAAATGCCTTCTGTGAGCAATTAAGGCGAAAGATTAAAGAGGAAATTGAAGAAACATGCTTATTTTTTAACGAAAATTATTTTTTTTCTTTTACATTTTACGAAAAATTCGGCGCATAAGTGAAATATTTATCTTAAGAGTAACGCATAAACGAATGATATTATCATTATTTTGTTATGGAGTGTGCTGGGTCTATTGAAAATGGTCGTATAAGTGAAAAAGGCGTATAAATGAGGCGATGTATAAATGAGAGTTCACTGTACTTATTTTCTCTGCACAAGATTATTTTTTAATTTAGCTTCCTATTGTTAAAGGATCTGCTACAAGGCAAAACCTTATAGCATCCCCTTAACGCTAGACTGCCACCACTGTTGGGTACTGGAGGCGAGCGGTTTTCCTATTCGAACACAACTCACCTTTTCTCACAGCCTTGAGAGGGCTAACTGCAACATTACCAGAGGATTTTTCTCCTTCTCTGGTTTGGAGTCTGTGCTGCTGAGTTCCTGTAGCCAATCAGGGACTTAGCGGTAGTTTTAGTTTACGTTTTTGTGATTTATGGGACGCTGGCCTTTTGCGCTAGGGTTTGCTGTTTGAGCAGCCCAGAGAGTTTTTACGTTTGCTGGGAGCTGGGGGTGGCCTCAGCCCCTAGATTCTTTTCATTTTTTACCTGATTGCTCAGCCCCAGAATTTTTTCCTTTTACTTGGTAAAAATGTTTTGAAGAAGGAGCGACCCGATGGTCAAGTGGTTATGCGCATCAGGTTGAAGTTCCTGATGGAATGAGATCGAATCCTGGTCACGGCACCAATTAATGGTATGCGATATCTTTTGAAGGTATCTACCAAAACGGCACCAATTAATGTGAAATTAATGTTAAGGTGCTCAGATTCATTAGTGGTTAGTACATTGCTGTGTGAAAAGAATTGATTAAAGGTTCACCAGAATCTCACTATTTAAACCAAGTTGAATTAATTCCAATATGTGCTTCATAATGTTTAAATTCCTAAATTAATATATATCATGCAATAGACAAATAATCACACTTTGACTTTAATTATTAATTTTATGTTTAAATTGTTAAAATAAAATAAGTAATTTAAATCAAAGTGTGATTATTTGTCTATTGCATGATATATATTAATTTAGGAATTTAAACATTATGAAGCACATATTGGAATTAATTCAACTTGGTTTAAATAGTGAGATTCTGGTGAACCTTTAATCAATTCTTTTCACACAGCAATGTACTAAACACTAATGAATCTGAGCACCTTAACATTTATTTCACATTAATTGGTGCCGTTTTGGTAGATACCTTCAAAAGATATCGCATACCAGGATCAAAACGGATACTGAGTATGTAAAAATGAAGCTCTAAATAATTAACTAGTGAAAAAGCAAATGTTAGTAATTTTTTGTCTTCGAAAAGAATTAGCCTGGAAAACATTTCAGATACACTCAATTTCAACAGCTCTAGTTGATCATATTAACCAAGAAGAAACTGCACGCGAGAAAAGCATTCCTGTAATTTTTTTCTTCTCCTATCGGCCACACCCTAACTATCGAATTGCGTTAATCTACCTAAATGTGTCGCTGCAGCACCCCTTTGGTGACAAGACCGGAATGAGATAGCTAAAAATAGTTATAACCCCGACGAATCACACAGCTTGGAAAGGTCATTCCAATCTAACATGCATCTAATATTTAAATTTTCGCGTTAATGTTGGATTAGAAATTAGTACATAGGTAATAATTTAAAAAAAAATAAATAAATCCATACTCGTTTGGGAAATATTGTTCGTTTACAGAGTAGAATCGTTTGATGTTTTGCAAAACAGTTTTTCGAACAAACGAAGTAAGTTCGAAAACATCGGAGTCTTGAGTTTTTATGTGAGAGCGCCAAACTCAGGCCATGCTTTATTTTTTGATGCAGGAAAAAAAAATTATTAGATCCTAATTTCATCGTCAACAGAAAGCCCAACTGATGATAACCCAAGTAGCACACTTTGTTTTTTAAAGGTTGTAAAATGGTTATTAACGCTGTAAGAGCCGCTGAAAAACGTTTATAAAACGTTTAAAGGTTATTTGTGCTACCTGGGAAAGCGTTATCAACAAGAAGTTTGTTATCATAAAGTGACAGAGCACATACAGCAAGTCAAGGCAACCCGATCTTTACTTGTCAGCAAGTTTTGCTTCCTCATGGTTCATTGTATTTACAATTATAAAATAAGTTTTTTTTTTTACGAAAGCTTAATATATGTAGTTGACGAATTCAAAAATAAAAATGTCCTTGTGAACCGTTATTTACTTCTATGATTTAATAGCTATGAAAGGTATATTGTAGACCAATGAGGTCATGGTTCGATTTATTGGGACTCCAGTGCCCTTGTAAGGACAGCGGTGGATATGTTTCTGGGCGGCATATGCTGCCTAATGCCCATATGTATACGACCTGTGCGATGGAGCGACCAATAAACGAAAAGTAATGACTTATCAGAGTTCCAAATGTGACGACTGATCTTTCTCCTTCCCATTGAAGTACTGTCTGATCTTAGATAAAAATTTCCGTGCGTTTACGCATGCGTCAGGTCTTCTATGATCCTACCAAAATAGGGGTGTTAGGTAAGATAACAATTGCGGGAACAATCATATATAAGCATTTTGAACCGTATCTAACAACGTGGAACATGCCAATTTCAAATACGTAGTTTAGTTGAATACGTCAAAAAGATATAGCAAATGCACGTTTGAAATTAAAGACTTCGGAAAGTTATCACCCACAACCCTTCTACCCTTTTTTCAAGTGGAACTGTTCGCAAGTGCCAGGCGCGGTTTTCATGGACAGATAGTAAGTATGGGATATTTGATAATGTTTTTGTGTTGATAAAATGAGGTTTGATATCTATGTTTTCTTGTCGACAATAAATAATTCTTAATTTTCTTCTAATTTGACTGTAATTTTGGCGTTTTTTTTTTCAGAGTTGATCTAAGCGCGGACCCATATTCCTAGTGGGGCTAAAAAATCTTTCTTTGTTAAAATTACTGAAAAACATATTTGAAATTAAAATTTTCATATGGAATTATTTCTTCTTATTTTGTATGAATCTACTGTTGAATTTGCCAAAATTGGAAATAACTGAACCATAAATGAGAGAGATATTATTAGGACACGAATTCTGAAGTGACTTTATCTGGACCACTTAACGCGACTATTTACAAAATATAATGGAAAGCGCTTCTTTTGGACTATGCAAATAATTTAAAATGCTCCCATTCAAGGAGTTTGCAAAGTTAGGCTGAAAATCCTCTTAGGAATGAAGGACTATTCTTAAATTTTAAGGCATGATACTAAACAACTGCATATCATGCAATATTACGAAGACTCAGTTAACTATATATCTTCTTAGTTCCATATAAATTCATTCAGGTCCAAAAATCACAAACAACTTGAGAACTCGTTAGAAAACATTCTAAATTAATTATCGTCATGTAAATCTCGGCACAGATACGCCACTGAAGGCGGTGTACACCAACCCGCCGCAGACGGGTTGCACGAGCCGCCGTAGGCAGGGAGGTCGGGGTGGCCGACTTGGTGGCTAGTTACACCCTATTATATGATGCTGTTCAGGAACAACACTGGGACTGAAAGGATTAATAAGAGTAGTAAAACTTTGATCTGGAAAAATAAAACTTCCAAATGTTTGAAAACGTTTCATTATTATTTCACAGCATCACAAGATTTTTAAAACTTATTTCACGACAGAGAATATTTTAATTTAAGAGACGAGCGATTTTAAGAATATCATTCACAAGAAGCATTTAAAACTAGCTTCCAAGCAATAACTTCAGAACTAATGAGTTATAGGTTATACCATGAGCTGTGTGCAACGTTGCCATATGATTTCGTAAAATTGAAAACTAGTATTATAACCTTGCCAGTAGGGTGCAACATTGAGCCTTTTACAGTTTATTTTGCTGTCAAATGCAGTTAAAAAACTGAAGAGATGCTAAGTTAAATCACGAGGTTCAAAGTTAATAACTGAATAGTATGCTAGATAGGATGTTATGAATATGACAATAGTCATAACTTCATAAATACATAATACACCATCATAAGTCATAATTAATGTTTATCTTGAGTTAGAGACAGGAACCTTGAGTCATATTCAGGAACATACAATCGGAGTTCTTCAGGAGAAAGTGTTTTGCAGGTGTACTGGTGTTTTAGAAGGAGAGTGAAAGCAAAATCTTCTATTTTATTAAAATTTGGCCGTCTCTATCACGTATCTATGGCTGCCTAAAGGTCGCTTCTGGTTGGCCTTTTGGGAAAGTAATGACGACGTAAGGTTTAAAAACTCGAAAAATTGGTGACATTTGGCGATTTCTCGCCAAGATTGGTGCCAATAGCTTGGTGGTATTTCCTCATTTAAGCCCATAGACTCCAAGAAAATATGACGATATCACTATGTGAAGCACCGCACTGGTACCGAGTCAACAACTGTAAGATACAATTAAGATTTTTTTTTAAAAAAGCTAGGGCCCAAAGAATAGATTTGGCAGATGGAAACTTTCAACTGACCATTCATATCCGAATGAAGAGTAGTTTCCAACGTTGGAACGAAATTTGGTTGGGTGTGGCCGAAGGGCACAAATTTTATTCAAAAACCATCACACACATGATATGCAAGTAGCAGGGTGTCAATTGCACCCCTCCCCCTTCTTGCTTTGAAAAATCAATGTTTTGACATATAAGTAGACATGGTTGCTGTTGTTCTCCTATATTTTGCCCCGTCCCCCTTGGAAAAATTCGAAACAGCAGAAATTATCTGTGGATTATCATTTAGGGAGCAGTAGCCGTGGTGTCATGTACAAAATGTCTTCCCTTTTGCAGTAAATCACTGAAATAGCTTGCATGCTGGTCTTGAGTTAACAGAACAACAGGTTCGACAGCGCTTTGAGACAGGTAAATTGTTACTAACTGAACCTCTAGTTTATCACTCTCAGATTATTCCCTAAGATAAAAATTAATTTGTCTTTATTAAATCAAAATATGTATATATATATATATTAAATCAAAATATGTATATATATATATATATATATATATATATATATATATTGCGATTTTTTAAAATTCATAAAGATATGCCGGAAAGGTTTCGCAAATATATTTCTAAACAGATCAGACAGTGGTGAATTCAGAAATAAATAAAATAAAAATCAGAGAGGGTATGGTTAGTTTCTGAGTCCGGAGAGGAGGGGAGTGGAGCATTCCCAAATCCCTCTATCGGCTACGCCCTTGATTACACAATACTGTTGTAACTTTGGCGTCATTTTGTAGCTTCCAATGAAATGTCACAGTGCTCCAAAATATTTAAAATGCAGATGAATCGCCAAATGTGATAACACGTTTTAACTAAAAGGAAGTAGATACACGCACCTAGTAAAAAAATACAGCAAAAAAACTTGGAAAAAATGATAAAATATATATCACAGCATGTAGGGAAAAGTGAAGGGGGATAAAAAGTGCTAGAATTCCCTTCCTTCAACGAGAAGATTCCCCATTTTCTCCCTCCGTCGTTCGAATAAGAAGGGTGGGGGGAGCCAAGAAGTCCTCTATTTTTTAACCCCCATGGGAACGAACAGCCTCAGATGAGTTCTGGAAGAGAACGAAAAAAACCATCTTTTCTAAAAGAGAGAGAAAGATTAAAAAAAATAAAAAGTAGCAAAAAAGATCCTCCACGGCACTGCCCCGATTTTGTTTAGAAAGACCGAGATTTTTCGAAGAGCATCGTATTTTAAATCGATAGGAGCAGACAAAGGGACGGAGGTTTATTTTCTTGGAAGGGGGGGGGGGAGAATTTCAGATGGGGGAATGAAGCTTAAGAATGAAGGACTCGAGGGGTAAGTTGACGCTAAACGACAGAAGATGATGAAGGAGAAGAAAGAAGAACTCGTGTAAGCATTTGAGAAATAATTGAGTTTAAAACATAAATTTTGCCATTGATCGTGTGTCGTGGATATGTAACTTACGATGATTTAAGGTTACGTGGATTTTTTTTTCGCTTTAATTCTTTCATCAATGCCGAGAGAAAAAAGTGATTTTTATTCGAAGAAGTTTTAATTATGTTATGAAAAACGGTATAAAGTTCCCAGTAATTCCAGTGAATTCCCTCACATAGTCTATGGTTAATTCATTTATTGTAACGTTGAGTGGCGGATTAAGTGATTTACATTGCTTTTTTTTTTCTTCGAAATAGATTACAGAATTGTTACTTTAAGACAAGTAATACTGATGCAAATTTTGTAAATAGGTGTTATTTTTATGTTTTTCTGTGTTTAACTTGTAATAATTCTCATAACAGCACCTTGGTTTTTCAAGCTTTACCAATCTAAGTAGCTTTCCCCTGCTTTACATCAGTTTGTATACAATGTGATTTGGGTAGACATTTGTTAGATACTGCTAAGCTGGACTCATTTCTGGCGACTCATTTTTAGCTCCAAATCTTGGCGAGAATTTGTCAAATTCTGGCGACATTCCGAGCTCAACGAGCTCTGGAATCTATTAGGATGTTGCCGCATTTTCTTCCGAAACAAAATAGAAGGAACTCTACTGGGTCAGCTGTGAGTGACTTGTTTAGCTCTGTCGGCTGAGTACTGTTTGAGCGATAATTTGCCTGTTTTCCGGTATTTGGAAAAGCGACTAATGTTAACTATTGTATTTACGGTAGTCTTTGTTACAGTTCCGTAACACCTGTAGATATTATCAATTGTACAGATAATTCTTAAATAGTTTTAACAAAGTTGCTGCGTTTTTAAAAGAACTGAGTCATGTTGTCATGTATTTTTAAATGTTCACTTTGCTTCCTTCCAAGGCGGAGTGGCGGAGCACGCCAACTCTTCTGTGCTTCTTTTCCCTTATCAGTCCCTTAAACTACTTCCCCGAAGAGCTAATTGCATAGTGTGGCTGTAACTATAATTCAACCGCGACGAGATGGCCGGTGTCAATCAAATGAGAAAACGAGTCCATTCTTTAAAATAGGTAGAATTTCTACCCATTTAAATTCCCCCATCAATTGTGATTCCCATTCCTCAATTTTCATCTGCGTATTACCCCATCCTAAAAAGGGACAATCCTGAAAAAAGGAGGAGTTATAGGCCATCTCTGCGAAGTTGAATTATAGCTTAACTTGGACATTGACAATGGTTACATTTGTTTTGTATAATAGGGGAGTGTAATTTGTGCCGAGTTCTATTGGATTACTTTTGTGGTAGTCTTGCAAAAGTATTGATACCTAAATCCCCCACCAGCACGCGTCCCTTTTTCACTGAACTCTTCTGAAAGAAGTAAACATTGTCGATTGCTCATTTTAATAAGAGACGCACTATAAGCTTTCTTGAACTGCTCAAAACTGTATAAAAAATTGTTTCCACCCCCCCCCCTTCAAAAAAAATAGGGATTAAAAGAAAGGAATAAGTATGCGAACGAGGAGTGCTGGCTGAGATCTTTGGAGTAAAAACTTTCGTTTAAATCGACTTGATTTCTAATGCAGTCGCTACTATACTTACAAAATTAAATATACCTGCAGTGGATCATAGTACTTACTAAACTTTAAGGGTTTTTCCTTACTTTTTAAGATAAGTGGAACATTTTTTATTTCTCACATTTTTAACGAACTCTTGCCTTATCTGCAGAAATATAGTTTTGATGCAACATTAAAAATTGGCTTACTTGCAATAGAAAGAAAAAAATACTTCAAGGAATACTTATTGAGACCAAAAACAGCACTATGTCTTTCAATCGTTTCGATAAAACTTCGCATTATTGTATTCGCATAATCGTAGGTCATGCACTGACAATGAATGAGTTTTTAATCCAAAACTCATTTTGATGTCTTCTCTGCAGTTCTCTGATACTCATTCAGAAACTATTGATACTTACTTTAATAGATCTCTTAAATGAATAAAAATGGCAATGAAGAAAGAAAATATTGTTTGCGCATTTATTAAAGAATTTTCCAAAAAAACTGACTCATTTACCCCCTCCCCACCCCCCATCCGACCCTACTCACTATGTGTAAAAAGTTTTAACTTTTTATAACCCTATAGATCACCACCCATAATATTTTTTTTTTTAGAGTTTCTTAAGAATTGCAGAAAAGTCTCAAATTGTTACATTTTACAGCAACTATTTTTTTTCTCAGAAGCATTTTTTTAAATTGGTGCAGACTGAAAACTGGAAAAAAGGTTTTAAATTCTCATAGAAACTTTTCACTACGCTTATGCCGTTTGATTTCGTATAACAATTTGGAGGTACTATGCTAAAAGTTTGAGTGTGATTAAGAAAAGTACCTACTATCTGTACGATGTGATAATGCTGTACCAGTAAATAAGATATAGAATTCATTTGTAATAAACTTTGAGAAAGTTTGTTGCAAAAAAGAGGAAGAAGAAGAATGCGAAACTCTTGATTGATCCACTATGGAACCCAGGGTTCTGCGGATCCCGATTGAAGAACCGTTGGCCTTTAAGTACCGCCGATGATTAATTAACGACATACGCAAATGAAACCAAATTTTTTCGTTCACACAGTTAAGCTTTCATAGATGTCCACACCGTGTACAAGTTTTATTCAGATACACTTATTGTCAGAACATTTTGTCAATACAGAATTTGTCTGGGTATACTCTTGCAATTGAGTTCATTTGTCGGGCAAAATGCCTGTTTTACCGTACAATTATTTCTACGTTCAGAGCTACGAACAATAGTCGTAATTTCAATGAAAATAATAAGCATAATGTTAAAATGCTTGGCGTTATCTTTTGGTTTTCCTAGTCCCGTTTTCGTTAGTTTTCCCTAAAATTGTCTAATTTCATCCAAATATATTATATTTCTATATGACGGTTGTGTATGACTGATTTTCATGACACATTTCGTCGTACAAAACTCTCAATAAGCAAGCAATACACCAACTCGTTTATTCATCCTTGGACTGTAGTAAGCTTTAAAACTCTCAATAGATGCAGGTTTTCTTATTCAAAAACTATCTGTCGACGAAGATCTGCATTTCGCAGTAGAAAATTTTCTACCGCTAAGGATCGTTGCAAATCAGCATTTCTCCTCAGAAAATTTTCTATCAATGAAATCTGCATTTCGTTGACTGAAAACTTTCTACCGATGTAGATAGCAGAAAACTTTCTGTCAATGCAGATCTGCATTTTTCCGCAGAAACCACTTTATCGAGAAAGATTGCCTTTTTTAAGCGAAAAACTTTCCAACGATATAAATCAACATTTCGCTTCAGAAAACTTTCCATCAATAAAAATCCACATTTTGCCGCAGAAAACTTTCTATCAAAGCAAATCTGGATTTCATCGCAGAAGACTTTCTGCAGTGAATTTCCTGTGAATGCAGATGTGCATTTTGCGGCTGGAAACTACCTACCATTACATATCTGCATTTTCTCCCAGAAAATTTTCTAGCGATGCCGAATTATCTTTTGCCGAAGTGAACTTTATGTCATTGAAGTTCTGCATTTCGTGGCCGTAAACGTCCCATAAAGGAGAATCTGCATTTCGCCGAAAAAAACTTCCTTTTGAAGCAAATCTGCATTATGATGACTCAATTTTTCTGTTGTGGTAGATCTTCATTTCATCGCAGTAAACTTTCTATAGATGCAGCTCTGCACTAATTTCCCATCGTTGCAAATCTGAATTTCGCGGCAGGAAACTTTCCATCGATGCAGATCCGTACTTGATTTTCATTTCAGATCAAATGCACTGGAAAGTAGTCAAAACATTACGGAAACCTTATTCAGAAGCCGGAAAAATACGCACTTATTAGGAAAGCTGAAAACAAAAACAATCACCGTCTCTGAGTAAAAGTGATCAAGTCTACCACGGTCTTGAAGGCGTGATGAAACGTTGGTAAAGTAGGAAAAAACGTGCAGCACCATTTTAATTTGCTGGAGAATATTAAAGGAATAAACAAGAATCTGGGCCAAATGCAGTTCTTTAAGAGAACAAAGTAATGACGTGTAGTTTTGTCCATTACCTGTCTTCAACCAATTTCATACGCATGTTGCAATGCTGGACTCATTTTTCAAATAGAAACTTGCGAAACAGAAGCAAATAATTATGAATTTTTCACGCTTTCGCAACTGGTGTTTTGCTTTTGTAACGGAATATTTTTTTTCACGTCTGTTTAGTTTTCGTTTTATGAGAAAAATCCTACAGTTTGTTGCCAATGAATTAGCTATCTTATTTACTGGCACAGATGTATTGCATTGCATAGAGGTACTTTTCGTCCCCACACAAACCTTTAGCTTGGTGCCTTGGAATCGTTATACGTAGTCACATTGCATTAGTGTATTCGATTAATTTGTTGTTTTTTAATGTTTGTTTGAAAGATGACTTGATCGAGAAGTGTTCTTCGCGATGATTTACGTGAATCCAGGCCCGTCATTTGAGGGTTCAGTGAAGTCAATTACCCCCCTGGCTTCAGGAAACTAATGTATTAAGTGGGAGTGGTTTTTGCTGTTTATGGATATAATTTTAACACAGTTTACCCCCTTTTTTGCCTTTTGAAAAAGTTCGAAATGACGGGCTTGCTTCATTTTTTTTAGAGTTTAATTAATTTATTTTTCAACATTAGTTTTCGGTCTTATACGAAAGAAAATATCAGAGACATTAGAATAATTTGAATAACTAATCGTTTAAAAAAAAAACTAAAAAATACGCTTTTACAGTAAATTAAACTAATTATTTCTTACAAATATAAAAGTAAAATACTTTAATACTATCATTAATACTTAAGGTTAAACCATATTTCATGAAACTCTAACTGATTTCCCTCTGATTTTCAAAACTATTGAATATCCGCTCTAAGTTTACATGCACTTATAATACATCAACATGTAATATAGTTTAGCCTTTGGTATTAATAATAGTATTCAGTATATTACTTTCATATTTTCAAAGAACGTGAATTTTATCTTTTATTCAGAGTTACATACAAATAACTGAACACTTTAATGCATCAACATGTAATATAGTTTTTCCTTTCGTTTTAATAATAGCATTATATATATTACTTTTATATTTGTAAGGAACGTGACGTATCTTTTATTTAGCGTTGCATACATACATACATACAAACAAATTTACATGGGAAACTAATAAAAGCGTATTAAAAATATGAGTCGACGAAAATATTAAAATTTACGTCTCCTTTGTAAGGTGAAGAAAAAAAATGAAATCCGCACATCTGAAACAAGTCGTAAAATATTCTAAATATATCATATTCAGAGCCTAACGGGTAAGGATTTTCCATTCAATGAAAGCTGCCGGCTTTGTCCCGACTTCCGGCCGTTTGAGCACAATGTTGCACGAAATACGCAGGAAACAGATTGCATTTTACACCCCCTCACAGAGCCATTTACCGAGAAACCCGTCGACAATATTATTTAGTTCTCTGAGAGATACAATTTACAATTTCGGACTTGCATAGTAGTGCCGTCATAGTGGTAGCAGGGAAATTTGTAACTACTTATGGAAATTAAATGACTAATTGCGTAGACTTGAGCTCTAATTCATTAAGTAAAAAGTCAAGAACAAATGTTACTATTCTCTATTTGAAATACTACTACAGTAGATCTTTCCATATTCGAATGCCGATAAACTGATGTCCAATTAAGCGGATCGATGAAAACTACGATTTCTAAGACCACCATCCAATTATAAATTAATGTTAGGGACTGTATTGTATTTTAACATGTAATAATTTCGATGAATACTCAAATTTAAAGAAAATGAAAAAAAAAAAAAAATCCTGTTCAATCCTGTTCACGTCAAAAAGTTTAGGTTCTAAGAACTAAATTTGAAATATGCCCTAAAGATATTGCCAATATTAAATGAAGGGAAGTTACTTGAAAAATATTACCAAAGAGTTTTTTCAATGTAGACCACTTGAAATTATCCGAACTATTCGTTAACCAGATCTGCTCTCTTTCGACCAGTTCAAATAATTAACTCTGTACTGTGTGTTTCTATCAATAATTCATATTTTTGTGTAGATACTTTGAGTAATGTCTAACTTAGTATTTCAAAAATTTTAAGGAATTAAGAGAACTTCGTGCGATCTCCCTCGCACCAGGCCCGTCATTTAGGGGTGTCCGGGGGGTCAAATCCCACCCCTTGGCTTTGAGAAATCAATGTATTTATATGTAAGTGGGCGTTTTTTTTTTTTCCATGAAATTGCATTGTGTTTGGACCCTTTGACTCTCCTTGAAATGACGAGCCTGCCCCGCACCGTCTTTCATATACCACCATAAAGTGCGAAGGTCAATGACACAAATACTTATAACTCCCATTTTCTCATCAGATGGTGAGCAACTGGGCTCCCATGTTATAAAACTACCCTCGGAATTTAATTTGGGCTAAAAATGCTTGAGCCAAATAAACAATCAAGAGATCTTGAACATATCATATAGTCATGCCACATGGGCTCTGGTGTTTTTTCTGCATCTCTGAAATTCACTAATATTCATAACAGATCTATTAAAAAATTAGCTGGAGTATTTAGATAATTCATTTTGAAAATTAAATTGGTAAGAGGTTATCACTATTACTCAGATGATTTTAAGCATATCTTAATGGATGAAGGAAAGCTTATTTAGCAATTTTGACTTAAATACAAGCAGCATAAACCTTCTGAGGATATTTAGAGTAAATCCGATGCCAATACTGTTAAAAGATTCTGGGCTGTTGGGCTGTCGTCCGACTGTAACAATTCTAAGTGTCACAACAGCATCTACGGGGGCGGCGGTCACCTTCAGTGGCGGCGTGGACGAAGCTTCCAGGATTTCTGAGCAACTGATGCAGATGTAGAAGTGTTTCCAGTATTTATAAAGAGAAGAGCTACTGCTCTCTTCGTTCTAGTTCGATGCTGGTTGAAGATGATCTTCAACCAATCCCGGACCTACTTTTGACCCTTGAACTATTTTTTCCCTTATGGCTTAACTTCTATCAAAAATTATTTGTAACTTGTTTTAAAGTAACTTTTCATGACTTACACCATCGTATTCCTAGATTTACAATGTGTTTACTCAAAAAAGTCAAATACATTCAAAAGTAGTCATGCAAAAAATTTTGATACTGGTTCAATGAACATCATGAAAATTGATCTACACAACTATGATTCTCCTCTCAACAACAATTCAAGTCAATGAGGAATTTTTTATTCTCCCAATAATCAATATAGTTTAGTTTGTATTAACGCGACTGGCACGCTTAATAAAGTAACTAAATGGGAACCCAAGTCCATGTTTAACCCAAACAGTGACTTTTTTGACTGACACCGCTATTACTCCAACCCGTCCATATATAATATGCATATGCTCGTCGTTGTAAAAATTCACGAAACAAAAAGACAGAGAATTATCTTTTCCACCCATTAACACTGGAAAATACACCCTCCACGGATCACAGCGAAAAATATCACCGCACGCAAGCAAAACAATAAGCTAAAAAAAAAACAAAAATTCACAACCTCATCTTGTGTGGGTACGCAAGAGCAAGTCAACCAACGCACCAAAAGTCAGACAGAAAAATGTCCAAAGAGACCAATCTATTAGAAAGGGCTCATTGACTTAACGCGGACATGGGCATGAAATGTTAATAAGCGTGAATTATTAATGATCCAGCGAATGCGTAATGAGAATTAATACCACAGAAAGGGGAGGGTTTTAAGGCACAACTAATGACAAAATCATTAAACAATTTTTGGCTCTCCCAGATAAAGGATAGTAAGATTGGGGAGCTTCGTGCAATATTTACTTCTTAGGATTCATCCCAAATCGCTGATAATAATTATTGGCGAACTTCCGGTCATTGTCAATTAATCTTTATTTTATTAGATAGGCTGACGCTAATATTTGCGAAACGGAAGCAAGTTATGAATATTTTGGAAGAACTGTTAGCGCCAGCTTTCATTAAACTGTATTTTGGTTGTTGATAAGAGTTACAATCCCGTCATGAAGAGTATGGGTGGAATGTAATTAATAACAATTTTCTTAATTAATTAATGGGTGCATTAAATTTACGCTCAACAAAGTTTAAATGAAATTAATTTTTGTTTCAGTATAAGTTTTTGACTTTCAACAAATAAAGAAAAATAAAATTCAGAACAAATATATATATCATTTGAATCTTTAATATCTAAGAAAAAACATAGCGTTCAAAATTAAAAATTAAAATTATTCATTTAGGTAACAGTTTGGATTGTGCTTTTTGAATTTAAACTAAATTCTGTACTTCCAAGCCAGATTAGCGTATAGTCCAAAAATAGCGTTTTTTACTTATTTACTGCATTCTGTGTAGAACCATATTCCACGTGAACAATATTCAAAAAAGAAATTCCTTCACAATTATTTAGCAGCTTCAAAAGAGTGCGAGTCTCATTCTTTGTATGCATCGGGCAAATGTTTTCGCGCTCTCTTAAAAAGTAACGAAAATGGACTTACGGAACTGGCTCTGAGGTATAGCATTTTTCAACTTATAAAATTAATGATTTGAGGGGATCAATTATACATAAAACGAAGTTGTCTTCTAATCCTGATAATCAGAGACATATATTAATTTATCAGTACCTTTCAAGCAGTATTGAGGAGTTAGACGGAAAACGACACACTCCAACTTTTCTACTCAGATCGACTTCCCACACCGGCTTAAGGAACTTTAAAGCCTAATTTATTCTTATATTATTAAGTTTATGTATTTAAGCGAAGTTATTAAGTTATTTATAATTATTAAGTTTTTTCCCTATATAAATCGCATTAAAGGAATGGTGCAATGTCAAGTGAGTATTGTACGTAAAGCAGTCAGATTTTCCATCTTCCGGCCACTAAAACACTTTCTAATGTACAAAACTTTGAAAATTTGGTTTGTATCCAAGATGCCATTTCAAGATATTTTGCTCCAAAAATAATTTTTTAAATCCATCTGGGATTTAAAAATTTCCATTAGATGGCAAAAAGCCCTCGTTAACATAACGAGAATAATTACCTCGTTGATGTAAAATAAAAACTGTAAGCAATTGATTATAGTATGCTGCTTTAAGATAGGCGCATCAAGGTCACACATTTTGCGCCATCTCCATGGAAACCTAACTCGAGAAACCTAAAATTAAATTAATTGCCTTAGCAGTTTCCATGAAGACGACAAAAAGTTTGTGACCTTGATGCGCTTATTCTAAAGTAACATACTATAAAAATACGTTTGCAGTATCCATGCGCATTTGCGCTTTTTTAACGTTGTATTTATCCTTAACAGATTATAGTGTGAAAAAAACGACGTTGCCTTCCGGTTCCCCTAATATCTCATGGATGAAAAACAAGTAGGTTTTTTCAGGCATACGAATTGCAGTAGATATGTAATAAGTTGAAAGATAAACTTTTTAAGTGAAAAATATTTTTTATTTGCAGTGATTACTGAAAATACCGTTGTTTAACCTCACAAAATACCGATTTCATGAAATTGAAAAATAGCTTCAAATTCGAGTGCTCGGTATACCAGAGATACCGGTAGTGCAATCACTAGTCACAATATGTCTCTCAAGACTTACGCGAACCAAAATGCGTAAAGCAATTGCCAAAATGACAAACTTCAATCACGCAACTGGCTGTATTAACAGTGACAGTTCCTCCATCAACAAGCCCGATGATATATCGTTCAATTACTCCGTTCGAAGACAAACTATCACCGAGGGATCGTTACAGGGGAAGTTGAATAAGTTGCTCTAAATTCAACTAATGTTTCAACCAGAGCAATGGGATTTAACTGAAACGTACAATTTAGATGACTGAACGCTTTCATTTTGAGAGCCGAACTGGGATTCAATTTCAAAATTCTTCAAAAATTTCAGCCTGTTTAAAAAATGTATCCTCTAAGGAAATTTTAAAATCATGCGCATGAATATGTAATTTTCTATCAATTTAAGGTACCGAAAATAGGAATTGATAACTCAATAAGTCTTCTGGTGTGGGGAAAAATTGCATCGCTGGTCCAAAAATAACTGACATTGACTTAAAAGTTATCCTTTTAAATGACAACTTTAATGATCACAGCCAACTCAAAGTTTATAGGGGATTCCCCCAAAGCAGAATACTTAGTGGTGTTCTGCGACGCAAAATTATTTGCCCAAAATTGTTCTGCAAGATAGATTTATACATTATATATTTACCGTCAAAATGTTACCAAAAAGTGTTTTCTCATTTTTACATATAACGTACTGCAATTTAGAATTTAATGAAACGCAACCAAATTGAAATATATATATATATATATGGGTCATTCCAGCGAAAATGGTGCAAATCTTTTCTGAAACTCTTTACTTATATTAAGATTATCAATTTAAATAATTTTCACCAACTAAGCATATTTTTTTAATTGAATTTTAATTTATTTGTGTATAATGAAGTGTAAATAACTAGTACATGACTCATTTATGGAATAATATTAAATATTTTGATCACTTTGTGTAACAAAGGGAACAAATAAGCCTTTAAAATCTACTCATAATCACAAAGAAGGATTAGAATCACAGAACAAACATAAAGTGGAATAAACAGCCAAAAACTGTAAGTCTGTCTACAATTTCAAGAAAAAATCTTTTTTTCATCATGAAATCGACTGTGACAGAGTGGACATCCAACAGTTCAAATTAACTACCATAAGAAAAGAATGAGGCTCACCCTGGTTGTTGACGACATAATTCAATATAGCAAGCTAATAACGGCAGTTAAACTACCTATATTTTTTTTAAATATGTCAGATTGAATGCAATTGTTTATTTTATTTCTAAATTGTAACAGGGTGGACAATTCGAAACATAGAAAAACATAGAATAGTGTTTTTTGGGGAATTTTTTTTTCATTTGCGTAATAAACTGCAGAAATGGTGTTAGAAGCATATTTTGTGCACTGCAGTGTAATTTATTTTGTTGTTACATTTCAGTTTAATTTTAAATCACATTGAAAATTCTAGCAATTTGAAGCTGGGACACGTCATTTTCTCCTTCTTCTGACAAAGATTATTTTTGTTGTGTCCTTTCTAAATGGATTATACCCAAACAATTGATACTTGATGGCACAAAAGTAAATGGAGAACCAGTAAAAAATACAGTTAATGGGTGGGAGTTATTAAAATTGATTTAAAAAAAATCTAAAGTCTCGGACATGATTTGTATCATTTTCGTTGGAATGACCCATGTATGCTTGCGTACTTACATGCTGTCTTTATGTGTGTGTGTGTGTGTGTGTGGTTTTTTTTTTTTTTTTTCTTTTTTCTTTTTTAGAACTGGAATAGAGAGAGTCGCGAAATTATTTGCTCTGTTGTCAGCCTTCGACGAATGTTTCAAGTCATCAAAGATCATCAGAAAAGAAGTTGTAATACCTCTTCCTTTGGGCCACTTATGTAACACACGTAATGTCAATCAGACAGTATTGCATATACAATGGAGATTGCTCGCGGATTGTCCAAATTTCAATCATATTCGTTTCAACTTCTTTAATCATTTTCATCCTTCTTTGAAAGACTTGTTAGGGAAATTGTTCCTCCTTCAGCAGATTGGACTTCTGTTGAAAGTTTCAAGTCATCAAAAATCACCAGAAGAGAAAAAGTTGTAGTGGCTCGCTTCTTAGGCCACAGCAGATTTACTCATAGACATCTGTTTTGCCATGAACTAGTTCCTTTATGCAACACATGTAATGTCAATCAGACAGTATTGCATATACAATGGAGATTGCCTCGCGATTGTCCAAATTTCAATCATATTCGTTTCAGATTCTTTAGTCATTTTCATCCTTCTTTGAAAGACTTGTGAGGGAAATTGTTCCTTCTTCAGCAGATTGAATTTCTGTTTTTTACTATTCAAAATTTAAAACTTCATTGATGTGTTGATTTCAGCAAATATTTTCTTAATTCTACAGGCTCTTTCTTCAAACATTTTCATTCTGACACTTTTACTTTTAAACAATTGTTTGGCTCAGTATAGCCTGTTAAGGCTTTCATGCCAAAAATCCAACCAAATCAACTTAATTTTTTAGTACCATGATGAAGACAATAATTATTTTTGAAATTTGTTTCATTTTTCTATGAAGAGTTTGAATTAGAAAGATTTCGTAAGTTTGGAAGTACTTCTTGCTTTATTTTCATTAATTCATATTTTAAACGCTTTAGTTTAACAAATATATTTATAATTATGTTATTAATGCTTACTATATATGGGTGATTCTACAAAAATGGGCAAATTTATGTTCCATACTGATTGCTCTTTTTGTTTTTAATTTAATAAAAAACTATTTTGGGAATATTTTTATGAGTCTTTTACTCTATAATTTCCGTTATCAACAATGTCAATATTTAATTATTATTCATTTTTAAAAAAGGATATTAGATTGAAATGTCATCCACATGCCCTGTCCCATAGGTGAAATTTTAACAATCAATGGAATATAGATTTAAAAAAAATAAGTGATTTTTTTTTCTCGAGTTTTTTATTTATAAATATGAATGTGTGCAAGTTGTAAATCACAAAAAAAGCAAAATAATATGAAAATAATATCTCTAAAAGTTAATCTAAACTTTGTCCCAGCGATTATCAGTCATCCACATGTCTAAAAAGTATAGATATTTTTCTCTGAAATGTTTTATTTCAAAATCTGGCAACACATCTTAAAATAAAGCATGGAACTTTGTTATTCCTGGCTGAGGATTGATTTTGCCGTTCTGCAATTACTTTTTGATAAAAAGCAAGCTAAACTCAACTTTCAAGGCAAGTGTTTTTTATCTTTGTCATTAACATGCCCCACAGAATGCATGTAAAATGTACATGTAAATAAATTTTGATAATGAGTAATCCTAAGGCTTACATTTGTGGGTTCTAATTCGAAGTGAAGCCGAAAAATATTCAAATATGACTTTTTGAGAACACAATTACTTGTGTTTTGTCATTCACATGCCCTTTTTCTATTGTCATTCACATGCCCCAATATAAGACACGTGGATGAATCAAAAGCCAAACTATGACAGTACAATGTTTAAAAATTATGTCTAACAGTTTACTGGTTAAAAAATTTCATTAATATACCTATTGTGTTTGTGTTCACATACTTACTGTGTTATATTCACATACCCATTGTGTCATCCACATGCCCTTTTTATCATTCACATATGCCTTCAAAAAAATAAAAATCCAAAAATACAATAAAATACAAACATTTAAGCTCTGCTGATATTCTATTTTACTTATGTAACTTATCAAGTGCTTCGCTGACTTTTTTCAGATTTTTAATTTTAAATTAATTTTTTTAAATCTACATGTTAGAAATATTCCCGTATTTGTAGAATCACCCATATATACTTCATCATCGGTTCAGAAATTCAGTTCAAAAAACTCAAGTTCAAAAAGTTCAAGCTCGGTATTGGGACGTCAACTAATTTCCAGATAGCAGAACAAATGGAAAAAAACATTTTTCCGATTGGGGGCGGGGGCTTGGACTACACCTATTTTCCTAATTTTAGCCTGAAGTTAATTGTTTCAAATATAATTACTTCGTCCTCGCGATTCTCTCAAGCGGAAAAATTGTTTTAAAATAATTTGAATGAATATTTTTACTTCAAGCTCCGTCAGAAATTCTGCGGCCAAAATGTGAAATCCCGAAAAACTTTAAAGGAAACTCCCCTCCCCCTCCACCCCGCGTTTCTCTTACGCGAAAAAATTGTTTTAAACATCATTTGAATAAATAATTTTCACTACGAGTTCCGTAAGTGCAATTCTGCGGTAATATGTGAAATGCTGCAGAACTTTAAACAAAGCTTTGCCCCCGCGATTCTCTCACCGGAAAATTGTTTTTAATACAATCTGAATAACTAATTTGCGGTTAAAATGATAAGGCCCGCAGAACTACAGACGTAGCTTGCGTCCCCTCGATTCTTCCGTAGGAAAAATTATTTGAAATCTTAATTTGTTCTGTAAGATTCGTCACAGCAGTTTTGCGGTCAAAACGTAAAGAGAACTTCAAGCAACACCCCCCTCCATTTATTGAGTAACGATTTATTGTTTCAAAGAAAATTTGAAAAGCTAATTTGTTCTGGAAGTTTCGTTGCTGACGTTCTGTGGCCAAAATGTGAAAGCCCGAAGAACTTTAAACGAAGACTGCGCCCCTCGATTCTCTTAACAGGAAGAGTTAATAGTTTTAAACATCATTTGAATAACTAATATGCACTGCAAATTTCGTCTCTGAAGTTCTGCGGCCAATATGTGAAAGACCGCGAACTTCAAGCGAGTACTCCCCACCCCTCCCGCGATTCTCTTACGAGGAAAAAATGTTTTCAACATTGTCGAATACCTAATTTGTACCGCAAGTTTCGTCACTGAAGTTCTGCGGATAAAATGTGTAGGCCCGCAGAATTTCAAACGAATCCTGTTTTCCCGCGATTCTTTAACACGGAAGAATTAATTGTTTGAAACATAATTTGAATAGCTATAGTTTGTACTGCAAGTTTTGTCACTGAAGTTCTGTGGATAAAATGTGTAGGCCCCCCGCAGAACTTCAAACGAATCCCGCTCCCCGCGACTCTTTAACGCGGAAGAATTCATTGTTTTAAACATAATTTGAAAAAACTATTTGTACTACACGCTTCGTCACTGACTGCGGCCAAAATGTGAAAGCCCGAAGAATTTCAAGCGAAGCTTGCGTCCCCGCGATTCCCTGATGAGGAAGCATGGTTTAGAAAAACAAAGTGTCGTCACTGAAGTTCTGCGGATAAAATGTGAAGACCTGCAAAACTTCAATTGAAAGTCTGTGCCCCTGCGACTCTCTTGCGAAAAAATTGTTTCAAACATAATTTGAAGAACTGATTTGTGTACTTACCGCAAGCTTCGTCACTTAAGATCTGCTGCCAAAATGTGAAGACTCGCAGAATTTCAGACTAAGTTTGCGCCCCCGCGATTATCATGCGGAAAAAAATATTCGTTGGAAACATTATTTGAATAACGAATGTGTACTGCAAGTTTCGTAGCTAAAGTTCTGCGGAACAAATAAGAGGGACTGCAGAACTTCAAACGAAGCCTGCGCAAGTGTCATCAATGAAGTTCTGTGGAAAAAAACAGGAAGGTCCTTAGAAGCTCAAGTCAAGTCGTCCGCACATCTGCTGTGGTCTATATGGCACATGTTTTTTTTTTTTTTTTTTTTTTTTGACGCTTTCGAACTATAACTTTTTTTTTTTTTTTGCTTAGTTTTGAATAGAATTGTTCTGCAGCCCCGATGTCTGTTCTGCGACGTACGTCGCCGATTTAGCAGTATTCTGCTTTCGGGGGGGATTCTTTAGGCTTTTAGTCTCTTTCATAGCATGTCGGTGCGTAATGGGACACCTGTATTTAATTCATTTGGCACATTGCCCAGGTAGGAGGAAATCCTAGATTTTTATTCGACATTCTTTTTAAAAAATTTACTTTACTTTTTTTTTTTAAATCAAGCTGTCGTTTTTCTTCTATTTCTTTCTTTTTCCTTTTGTAGACTTTATGTAATTGAATATTTATTTACCAATTTCGAATAATATCTACTATTTCAAAAGACCCGGCCTTTTCAGTATCTCCCAAATTTTTGTCTTATCTGTTACATTTTTACTTTGTTTGGTGTACTACTGCATTTATGAGCAGTTAGGACACTATTGTCTTTATTTTAAAGAATTGTTCAAGATTTTTATTTAGGCTTAGAGCTTTTCAATTTGAAAAAAAGAAAATTGTTTAAACATTTTACATTGATACGGGAATGCGTAGAACGTTATTATGTTTCATGTGTCAACAGTTTTCTTCACACCATCTGCTTTGTATAGAGCATGGAGATTGTCTCATAATTTTTAAAAAGAAAAACGTCCTGTTTTAAGTGGCTACACTAATAAAATGTCACTACATTGTCCACTGACTATGAGCTAAATATTTGAATTTAGTAGACCGAATATAATTTTATAAACAATAATAAGAGAAAAAACGGCCTCCTTGAAGTAATGTTATAATTTTTCTTCAAAATTTATGAGAAAGCTGAGAAGAATAAACAATCAAACAGATGATAAAACAAACTGTTAATAAATTCTGAAAACACAAAACTGTAACTAAAAAAAAAAAAAACGGTTACATAGTTTTGTCTCTCAAATCAATATGCTTATTCTTAACAGATTTCCAATAAATCAGTAATCAACAAATTTGCTTATCGATGCTTCATCAGTTTATTGCTTCCTACACCACTGACAGCAGTTCATGATACACTTATCAATCTTTTCTCGCTGCAAAAACATGCTGAATTAAAAAAACGAGTTTTATTTTAATTATTACTATTATTTTTAATTATTATTTTTTAATACTTAGTTATACTTTCTGTTATGAAATCTTTGATCAAAGAAGCCCTGGACTAAAAAAATTGGGAGGGTAGGAAATTCTCGATTTGCCGCATGGAACTCCAAATTGTACAGAATGATAAAATATAGTGATGCACACAGGCGTTCATCTGATGAAAATGGACTTTTGGTAAGTTTAAAACTGTCGTGCTGAAAAAATGTCTCGACATTTATTGAATCGTCAAAGTTGCTGAACAAGAACATTCTGGGAGGTCACGGTGACTTCTCGTGACCTCCCTCCCATTGGGGCGCCCCTTTTAGGGGTGCGACATCGAAAGTAAAACATCGATGTTTCAAGACATCGATGTTTGAAAATAAGGACATCGATGGTATTGATGCATCGCCCAAAAAATATCGATGTTTGAAAATATCGATGTTTGAAAACATCGATGTTCCAAAACATCGATTTTTTTAAATTGCTTACATATTTGAATGTTCAGTTATTCAGTTACTCCCCATTACAAGGGCCTCTTTGTATCACTCAATTAGGTATATCTTTTGTCTCCTGGAAAAACATCAACAGTAAGAAATCGATGTTAATTAAGAAAACTTTTTTCAGTGAGAGAATACTGCAACTGTTGAATAGTTGTAACTTTTTTTGTCGCATACTTTTGTAAACTTTTTTTTTTGTTGAAGTGGAAAACATCATTAAAAAAATCAAATGCAAAACAACGATGGTAAAAACAACGATGGTAAAAACATCGATGTTCTTACAAAAACATAGATGTTTCTAAATAATCGACGTCGCAGAACTACCCTGTATTCGACTTTTGCATTAGGAACGGTTACATTTATAATGAAGTACGAGCACCATGAAAGAAAATTGCTTTCCTTTTATTTATTAAATGTATGAAATTAAAAATTTCGTTTTCAGTTTGCCAGAAGGCTTCATTTTAAGCTTATAGGGTAGACAGACCAGTGAATGACCACTTAAGCAAAATTTCATTTTTAAAAAATCGTAGTAATTTTAAATACTGTAATATTTTGTTCGTGATAGTTTAAATAGTTTTATTGATCTATGTAAATACGTAAAAAAAAATGATGGAACTTCAAAGGTACCGCTTCCGGCTTTTTGGGGTGTTCGAAGGTAAAATGGCGCAAAGACCCAGTGAATGACCACCTCTGACCCAGTGACTGACCACCTCTGACCCAGTGAATGACCACCTTAAATTTTGAGTTAGAAATATATCTCGCATAACTCAAAAACTGTGTGGCGTAGAACATTGAAATTTCGCATATGAACTTTGAGTGGGGTCTAGTTATGCGCCTAACCTTTTGGTTACATTCGAATGTTCCCAAAGGGGTCTTTTACCCCTGTTTGGGGTAAATATGTTAATTTCAATGCAGAATTAAGGGATGTTGTAATTTAGCAACCTCATGTTGATAGATCGCTTTACTTCTGGTCGCCAATTTTTCGTCGCCAACTTGGCGACATATCGCCATGTTGGCGACAAAATTGGCAAATAAAATGACTTTTTTTTTTTTCGAATTTGTTTTTAATTTGGCTCTTTTGGCGATGTTGAGTGAAGTATTCACTGAATAATGTTAAAATTGTGGATATTTAAAAGATGAATACTGCAAAACAGCTCTTACATTAGTCTGAGACAAAGTGGTGGTTGTAACTGTTTGAAGTGTTTACTTTATCACTCTGTGGCACTATTATATTGTATGTTTGTTCTTCACACACATTCCATGCATTTTTATGCAATTTTAGATCACAGACGCTAATAAAATTACATCAATTTTCTTTACATTTGAAAGAACTATTCTCCACGTTTACCATTTCTTTATATGTGCTGGAAATGTCTAAAATGCTACGCACAAAAGTTATTTGACCTCGTGACCCTGTCATCAAAATATTTTTTGTAAAAACTGAGTGTATGTATGTATCAATCTATGTTTTTCTTACTTCTCCCGAAAGCCAGTGAACTGAACATCGAACCAAGTATCGAAAGATTCGTAATTTTTAAGTTCATATGTTTGGCTACTTTACATAATTGTCTGAATTTATTAAGCAGTTCTTTTTATTAAAATGTAAATTCTTAAGCACGTCTGCGTGGGCAAGAGCAAATTCGAACGGAAGAAACAAGGGAGAATTTGGCACAGTGCTAAATTCTCCCTCTAGTTCTTCCCTTCCAAAACCAAGCTTTCTCTAATTCTCAACCCCTCTCTTTGTCAAAAATTTTCAGCACAAAAGCAGCTTGTAGACGGGAATGTCAAGCACGGAAAGCGAATAGCTTAGGTAGTTTTTCGACACTCGGTCCGAGGGAAAACGTCAATCTCAAAAAAGGCTCTTAGCGAGCCTCTTCTAATATAAAATACATCGGTTCAAGAGGCCACCATGCTGACCACCGTGATGCCCCCGAAGTACATTGTTGAGAATGAAATTGTTCTAGTCGTGTGCTTCACTGAAAACCCGAAGTACGCTGCCGAAGGCGGTGTGCATCAACCTGCGCAAGCGGATTGCACAAGCCGCCTTGGTGGCAGGTAAGGTTTTAAAATCTGCCGAAATGTTTTCGAAAAGATTCCAAATTTAGCGAGTTTCAGTGTAAAACGGCAAAAATCTTTTATGTGATTTGTAGATAGTCGTCGTGCATATGCAAACGGTTAAAATGCGTGATCAATTTCTCGCCAAGTCTTTGAATTTAACTCTATCTCGACAATGGGCTGACGAGGGCAAATAAATCCCCCCCCCCCCCAATGATGTCTTGATATGTTCTTTCGATTGCTAACAATTTAAACTTTTTGCATTATTATACCATTCGCATGATGGTTCCCTAGGCAACCGTACCTAAATATCGAATTTTGTCTGAATGCTGGCATTACTTCTAGAGAGATGACAGTCAAAAACGTGACGAAAGGATTAAAAACAGGAAGCGAGCATACATTTTTTGAAAAAATGTCGAACAACTCAGTGGCCGTTCAGAGGGGTTGGGGTGGGGGGGGAGGGGGTTGTCACTGCAAGGGGAAATTTTAACATTAGGTCCACTGGCCAAAATATCCGTGCCACGAAAAATTGGCCGTTAAGAGGGGTTTCCGCTCAGTATAGAGGTGGCCGCTCTAAGAGGTTTTCTGTGTGCTCAGCTGTTAATGTGCAAGATGAATTAAAGCAATGAAAACCGCAGTAGTTTTCTTTAATTTTTCAAAACAACATTAAAATCCCAGTGAATAAACAACTGGTCATTCACTGGCTTTTCAGAGTTTTTCTGACCCAGTGAGTGACCACCCAATAAATCTAAAATCTACACATTCTATAAAGATTGAAACAATTAAAATCATAGCCTGAATATACATACTAAATGATTCCTTTGTATAATTAAAAAAATTTAATTTATAAATACAATTAATACGAATCAAAGTAGTTGTATACATAAAACCATCCTTATTATTTTGGAACAGAAAAAGAAATGGCGCACGGCTGTAAACATTCTATAATTTTTTACTAGAAAAATACATGACCAAAATAACCAATCAGGTATCAGATAGCTCAGAATTTGAAGGAAGAAAACTATTGAAGCCAATTTATCTAAAAAAAAATAATTTAGAACCTTATTTTTTAAGAAATACTGCGAAGTGGTCATTCACTGGCTTTTCAGAGTTTTTCTGACCCAGTGAGTGACCACCCCATAAATCTAAAATCTACACATTCTATAAAGATTGAAACAATTAAAATCATAACCTGAATATACATACTAAATGATTCCTTTGTATAATTAAAAAAATTTAATTTATAAATACAATTAATACGAATCAAAGTAGTTGTATACATAAAACCATCCTTATTATTTTGGAACAGAAAAAGAAATGGCGCACGGCTGTAAACATTCTATAATTTTTTACTAGAAAAATACATGACCAAAATTACCAATCAGGTATCAGATAGCTCAGAAATTGAAGGAAGAAAGCTATTGAAGCCAATTTATCTAAAAAATAATAATTTAGAACCTTATTTTTTAAGAAATACTGCGAAGTGGTCATTCACTGGGTGGTGGTCACTCACTGGTCGGAATACCCTATAATCCGCCTAAAAATTTCCTCAAAAACAAAAGTAAACATTTTATTTTACTTTCCGCTCGAAAAGCAAAGAGAGTTGAACTCCATCAAACATCGATTATAAACACCATACGAAACTCTTACTTCAAAGAAAGACTTTCCTTCTGTTTTTCATTAATCAATTTCATTTTCGAAGTGAAAAACAAATAGTATAATAGACATCGACCCTACCAAGGTTGAGCCATAAAAATCAAAGATTAAGTTGTTTTTAACAGTGATAAATCAGCAGCGTGGACAAAATGAGTTTTTCTCCAGCTATTTATTGCTTATCGCAGCGGATATGAAAAAGAAACTTTAGAAAAAATAAAGAAGGCTATAAAGAACAAGACATTCCAGTTTTTGCAACAGGTTGCATCTTTGGAATGTTTTATACGAGCTATTTTTCCTTTTTTTTTATGTTTGTTTAGCTGTTGCTAGTTTTTATGCAGTTTGTTTAATAAACCGCTTCACATAAGCCTGAGGAACAATTTTCAAGGCATTATTCTTTTCTTTTTTAGGCAAAAAAAATATTCAAATAAATTTTTCGTTTTATGTTAATTGTATGTACTTTGCGATGAATAGTTGTTTCGGAAGTATAAGAAACCTCTTGCACCAAAATTCACTGCATATACAGCTTAGCTAAGCTAAAGACCCTAGTATGTATAGGGACTCTGAGCGAAATGACAGCAGAAACAGTAAAAAAAACTTAATCACGTTATTTGTTTTCTATGACTTCTATGAAAAACACTGCTTTTTTTGCTTCAAGCAAACATTTTTTAAAAATTATATTTTAATCCTGTTTTTGTTGAGAAATGAAGAAAACCAAGTTATTAGCTGTCCAGAGTTTCTCAAACTGCTCTATTTGTAAAGTTGAATGGGGTGTATATTAGTTTTGTTAGATTAGTTGAAAGTTTTCCTGCAAATCGTTAAAATGAAAACTATGTCGATCGGTTGGGATATTAACCACAATTACACCAAATGGCTACAGTGTTTCTCTCAAAAAACTATCTTTTACAGTTTCAAAGGGAGTATTTCCTGTTCCGAATAGCAAGGGAAGCGTTTTTAGAGACTCATAACATACTTGGAACATAACTAAAAAAAACCCTATAATGTACACATTTTGAAGTTAAAGACTTCGTTTTGGAAGAGTGATATGACAAACATTATCAAATTAAGCAAAAATTTGGGAAGATGCCTTCTAAGTCCCTTATAATCAATTTACAGACTTTTGGATTAATTATAGTTGAAGGGACAAGTGGATAAAGGTGATATGTGACAATTTTTTTTTTAATTTCTAGAAAAAGCTATAAAAAAAGCTGTGCTATTTTTTTAATGGATTTTCTCAACGGGTAAAACATGGGTCTATTCTTAGTTACCAACTATTTCTCTGACTAAGGAGACATGACACTGATGGACTTGTCACCTTTATCCATGGTAAAAAGTAAGTTTCAAAAATTGTCACATATCACCTTTATCCACATGCCCCTTCAGTTGTGATTTGGGAACTCTGTTTTGGCTTCAAATAAAAAGCGACCTGAAAATTTGTAGGTTGTCTTGACCAAACACAAAGATTTTGCACGGAAATAAAGATTCCTTAGGTTTTTATGATAGAACCAATTACTAAATGGTATTAATTTTCCGAAAACAAAAACTATGGCTCACGTGGCTGAATCGTGTCGTCAAAAACAGAACAAAATCGAGCTTTATTGAATCAGCCACTTGACTGATTCACCAAATTTATTAAAGGGTGATTCCACCGTTACGAGCGTAACAATCAAACTTTCAATATATTTTTTAAAATTTTTGTAGTCAAGGAATCCGCACTGAAATTTAGGACAGCATAAAATTAACTTCGAATTTTTCAAGAGAAAAAAAAATGGATTTTTACCGAACAAAATTGCAATTATGTGTGTTTAAAGTTTGATTGTTACTTCCGTAAGCGTGGAATTGCCCTGAATCAAAACTGTTTGGAACAAAATGTTCTATTCATAACTGTTGGATTCGTATAAGAGGCAGCCACTATTCTGAAACGTTACGTTCTTTACTCCAAACGTAAGGGAAAAAAAGAAAATCTGGACGAGTAAATGATTTTTAACACACGGCATCAGATGAATTAAACTCGATCATCGCCCCAGAAAATTCAAATCACACCAGAGAAACAAAATAAAGAAAGAGATCACTTAGGGTAACCCACATTTTGCCGCAAAACGACCATTAAACGATTCGCGCAGTTAAACCAGTTTTCAGAGGGATTGATGATTATGGGCTCTTGGGGATATGCGACTGCACCTACACAGGTCGACAAAACACAATGGACACACAATGACCTACTAAATTAAATGAGTTTAGTTTCGGAACAACACTCGCTCCGTTGACCTCCTAATCATCTGTTTTTGACCACATATTCGTCTTTGGCATGGTTCCGATTTTTTTTTACTCCGGCCAACATGTGTGATATGTATTACCCCATAAAAACGTCAAAGTAAAGAGCGATAAGTGAAACTTTTAATCATCAGAAGCAGTTGACTTTAAACTTCATCGGCCGACAGAGCCCATAGAAACTTTCGTAGAGCGCCCATTATCAGACCTGAAAATTATAGTAAGTGCTTTAATTAGTCGGGCAGTTTCGATCAGTGGTTGGAAACACTACTTTTCTTTTGTAGCGAACTACAACTAAAACTACTTTGTTACGAATGTAGTAAACTACAACTACAACTACTTTTTTTAAAATGTAGGAACTACAAACTACTTTTAAAATGTAGTCGCTACTTCGCTACTTTAAAAATAATAATAAAAAAAAAGCATACACCCTTTGAGGATGGGCCGAAAAAATTCGAAAAGCGGTTTAGATAAAAAAAAATTTTTTTTGAACATGGAATATTATTAGAAATTGTCTATTATTTGTTTCTTTTCCCTTTTGTTCTCTTTTTACTCCGATTTGTTCTTTTAAGAATTTTTTTACAATTTTTACGAATATTCACCGCAAGTAAGAATTGAAAAGTTGAAAGATTAAAAGGACTCAACAAATTTTTAATAATTTCTTGCCAGGGAATATTTAGGCATATGAAAATTATGATGCCAAATAAACCAATGACATCAAACAGATAGAATATATGGCGACAAAATGATGTATCTAAGATCAGCTCATATTTTCAAGGTATCTCATTGCATCCGCTGCACAGTGTTTCGATTAGCGTAAGCTAGGTGGACAAAAGCCAAGTTCGGAATTCTAAAATTCGACATTGGAATAATGTCTACAATATACCAAAACATGATACTTCATTATTTGTTTATGTTTAACTCACTTCCGCCAGGTGAGTATTAAGGGTTGAAGTTACGTATCTCTTTGTTTTAGAATAAATCAGTTGAGTTTCAGACATAATTTTAAGCACATAAAATTAAAGCTTTCCGATTTTTTTATGATTTGATTGTGCAAGATGGGTGTTATTAAAGCTGGTAAGTGCAAGTTTTGCCTAATTAAATTAGTGTATATGATAATTAAGTAATATTAAAAAAAAAAACATTTTAAGATGAACAGAATATTTTTGCTTGTTTCGAAACTTTCACGTGATGGGAAACACTTGTCCCCGTTTGTCCCCGGGCTAAGTTTTCTGTATATAATAGCTGCATCTTTCCCATAATTAATAAGACGTATTATAGGCAGCACACTCGAGTACAACACTTTTTTTTAGAGTACTTTCTTTCGAGCAGGGATTTCTTTGAAGAATGGTTGAACTGTCGGCGGAATCAACCCAAAAGAGAAAAAAACTATATTTTCTTCGAAATCCTTTCTTCCAAATTTAATTTTGAAAACCTTACATAGGACTCTGAAAAGAAAATCAGGAAAAAGTTAGCTAACTATGCCTAAAAAAATTCTGAAAAATGGGTCTCTGCGGGAAAATCAAAACAGCGTTTTTTGGCAACCAATGCAAACTGGCTGGACAAAGGCATAAAATTCGAAGTTGAACGCTGTGCCGCAACTTTCCACATCATTTCACGGTTCTACTACTGTAGGAAGAACACGGAACAAATTTGAGCACTGATCCATAAATATGTAAAAATGACGAAAAATAATTTTGTCCAGCTAGCTAACATTAATCGAAACACTGTGCGCTGGTGTACTCGTGCAAGATTTTCATCAGTTGGATTCGATTAAAACTTGTCTGTTTCTTTCTTTTTTTTTTTCATTTTTTTTTTTTCAGTTATTTATTTATTTATTTATTTTTAAAAAACAAATTGAAAAGTAGTTTTCAGAAATCGCAGCAAACTACTATTTTTTTTACATCGCGCTACTCACTACTCCACTTTTTTTCTAAAGTAGTGCGCTACACTACAAACTACTAAAAAATGTAGCTACTGCAGTAGTTTCGCTACTTGTAGCGCGTTACTTCCGACCACTGGTTTCGATGCAAACGGTGCGATCTGTAGCTTCTAATTGAACCGTTTATATGAAAAAGCTGTCTAGAGACAGGATGAGGTTAACATTTGTAAATCAAGATGTGCTGTAAAAGATGTGAAAAATCAATCACCCCTCCGTTGAAACATATCTAGGTCCGCCTTTAATAGGAATTATTACCACAATCAACGAATTTCCAACATATATTACAGAGATAATTTTTTCCCTAAATCAGAAAAGTATTATCAACAGATATTAAACAAACTAAATAAACTGTATAATAAAAAAATAAAATCTCGGATATGTCACTTCGATCACTGTAAAATGCCTGAACTGATCTAGCCTAATGGAAAAAAAGGGAATCAACATTTTAGCGGCTCTCATTTTTCCAAATAATTTGCTCATCCATCATATTTTCCTTTTCAAAACATGGAACAGTTCCAGGAAAATTTGGCACCGAAGATTCTCGCCATTCTTGTCAAATGTAGAATTGTTGCCAAACAACAGACACGAAATAAATATTCAGGAAAAGATAACACGAGCCATTTTATCTTTGCTTCATATAAGCTTTATATTTTTGATCTCCATTCTTAAAAGTGGAAAGAAAATGCTAGTTGCGTTCACGTAATGAATTTCTCTCTTGTTTTAAATATAAATGCAAAAATGAAACTAAAAATTCACATAGGAGAATATATAATGAGAAACAGTATATTTATAGCTATTGGGGGGGGGGGGGGTACATGTTAGGATTTAAAAAATTGCCTGTCTCAGAAATGAGTGAAATTTTTGATATATAATCAGAAAAAAGTTATTTTGTTCAATTTCAAAAAACTACTCCGAACCAATATCATTGAAAATTCTCACCATTGAGTACTTTCACATATCAGTCAAAATATATTTTATACAAAATTATTTCCAGATTCGATTTTTTTTTTCTTTTTGGTAGAGTTCTGCCGTTGATTTTTCTTTCCCACTTCGTCCGTCAAAAATATTCTTCTGTTATACATCAACAAGTGATTTGTAGATACAAGTTAAAATTAGTTCAAGGCTATTTGAACTGAACTAAATCTGTTGATTTTGAAGCACTGTACAGTGCTTCATAATCAACAGCGGTATGTACATTAAATATCCAAGATTTTTTTTTCGGACGCGAGAACAGTTTCATTCGGAACTTATCTGCAAATAACAGTAATGAACGAGAAAAGCAATGGCGGTTTTAGCATGTGAAAAAATGTCTTAACTGCCGCGGTGCCCCGAAAGCGATCTAAAAAAACAAATATTTTGCATCGTTCTGCTCTTTTTTTTGAGGAGGTCCCTAAAATACATTATGACGGTCCCGCACACCTGTAAATATTCACTGGTCAAAGGAAAAAGGAAGTCTTAAAACGGAGGTTGTTGATAAATTATTTAAAAATAAAGACCGTCTTCTATAAATAACCACATAATATTGCAGAATGCTTCGAAATGAACTTGATTCTGTTCTAAAGCGATATTACGAATTCTTTTCAATCAACAGAAATACTAACAGGGTAGAAAATATGGTCCAAGTGATCTAATCTGCATGGAATATTCTACATGGAGGAACAAAGAAATGTTTATCAATAAATGAATAAATAAATAAAAATCAATACACAGTGTAGAATTGAAGAATGGATAGAAAAAATATTACCAAGAGTTTAGAAAAGCAAGATGGAACCATCAAGGAACATTTCCTGAACCTGAATTTAGAAAAGGAAAAACAACAGAAAGGTTGATAATCGATGACAAAACCTATTTCAAGGTTGACTTTCAGACACTTACGGGAGCTCAGTATTATATTTTCCTTCTCCTTTACATCGATTCGTCTTAGCTGGACGATTGCCAATTCCATAGCTAACCGTGGGCGAATAGTAAGTTCAATGAGAAATATCACTTGGAGATAGCTTTACCTTTTAAAAAGAACAATCAGGGGGGAAGTTTATATCAAGAGTGCTATAAGAGACTTCTGCCATTTATTAATTTGTAAATACTATGTCTATATCTTGTTTAGGCCCAATCACTTTGGTCGGCCAATATGGACTACTAATCTAGCCTCTTTGGCAACGAGTATTAATTATACTACGGGCCAGAAGTATTTAAAGTTGGAAAAATCGAACAGTTTTCCAATATAAGGTCATAACACTGCCGTGCTAAGCGCAAAAGTGGTATCTGCAGTCGAGCTCAAACTGACATAAAACTCTTTAAAGTATTGCGCCACCATGTACTTGATTCAGATGAATTTTTTTCAAAATGTTTAAAAAAATATTTTCCCTTCTCAAATGACCATATAATTTTGTGTTTAGGCAAAATAAGTCACAAAGAGCCACCTGGTGGTGATAACTCAATTTTGTTAAAAAGTGCAGATACGACTTTTATGCTTAGCACGGTAGAATAGAATTTTTCCAATAAAACTGATCTTTTTATTGTGCAAATGTGCTAGACACATTTCAAAAAACAATAATTTAAGTTTAGCATCATGAACGATCAGAAATTTGTTGTGATTATAGCCAAAGGCGGGCCAAAATCCTTTTAAATGCTTTTTGGTTCAATTGTGCCCATTTATTATCCTTTCCAACAAAAAGAACTTGAAGATGTTTCTTTATTTCATTTCATTCCGGATGAACCGAAAATCAGTTCCAATTTCAGATAGTTTGAACTTTTTTCAAGTTTTTTTTCCAGTAATTAATTAATTATTTTGTTTAATAGTTTAACCATGTGTCTTTTCTTAAAGGAATTTAATGCATTGAAATTTAAAATAATTTTGGTTAAGTTGAAAACATACTAATATCTCTTTTTTCTTCTTTGGTTTATTCTTGAAATTTAAAATTGCATTGAAATTTAAAATAATTTTGGTTCAGTTGAAAACCATACCAATATTTCTTTCTTGCCTTCTTTGCTTTATTTTTGAAAAACTATAACATTTTTCCGACTTGTAATGCTTTTAGCCCGTATAGAAAATGCTGTTCTACTGATAATATAAAATAGTTAACTGTTATAAAAAATACACTGTATTTAAGCTATAATATATCAAATTTTTTTATTATTACTATTTTTTTAATCCAAACTTTTGCTTAGATGTTCGTATTTTAATCGCAAAAATTCTGGAACTTTTGTGAATTATCAAATGTCCACAAAAACTCAGTCAGTAACGACATTGGGCTAACACAGGGGTGGCCAACCTTTTTAGGGAGAGTGCCATTATCTGGAGAGAAAAAACTCAGCGTGCCACATTGTATTTTTCCAACAAATTGATTTTTTTTTAAGTTAAAAATAGATTTTATGCTGACTGATTATGTAATTCTTACTCAAATGAAAATTTTTTTCTCGTAAATCTGAGTTATTTAAATCTGAATGATAATAAAGATCAAACAAGTCCGAACTTAATAGTTATCGTTAGTAAACATTTTTATAGATTCTGTCAGTTGGCTTATGCTTAAAATAGAAACAAATAACATCAAACATTCTATTCTAAAAATTAAACAGTCTGTACTTATTGTGGTTTATGAGTTTGCATCTTTTCTACCAAGTCCTTAATTTTAGGTTTCGTTCTTGAGAACTCTAAGAAATTTAACTATTTTAAGAGCAATCAATATTCAACGGTATTTCGATTTTTCTGCATTCATAACAAAAAATATTTGCTTAGAAGCGTATTTTTAGCGAAATCTACAACAGCATCAAACGGCTAAAGTGTGTAAATGTGAAAAAAAAATTATTTGTTACAAATTTCCAAATTTCTATACAACGTGGGTGACTTTCTGTTGAAGTAAGCTCTTATATTTGATTACTAATGCAAAAAGTCAGTAATTCCGATTTGGATTTCAGAAGGGTAACAAGTAGTGTATTGCAGAGAAATAAACAAAGAATTTCAAAATATCAGCATTTTTTTATGATCCTGAAAATCATCAAACCTAACACTGAATGAATACTTAAAATCTGTGTAAAATTTTCTCCATATACCATTGGAAAGTTATTAAATTTCGGTTGATACTTTCAGTATTAACTTTAAATGTTTTATTCTTTTTCCTCCAAAGTAGAGAGAAAGAAACTGAAGTTTCCTCATAAAAGAATGTAGATGGCCTCTACTGGATTAGGAAACCTTTTTTTTCTGTACAATCTTAAATTTAAATTACTTAAACGCAGGAAATTAAGAGATGGCATTGCTAAATTAGTTCGCTATTCTCCATTTCTAAGTAGCAAGTCCTCATTGCTTTCCTTCCAGATATTTTGAAAACACTCCCGAAAAGTCTAAAATCTTATGACTATTTTTCCTTTGGATAGCTATTGCACATTTTAATTAAGGAGTAACTTGCCATACTCTCCTCTTTCTCCTGGGAAAAGTTCACAAACCATTCAGAGATCTAATACGTAGTTTGTTAATACAGTTAACTTTGCAGGGTCACCAACAAAGAAAAAGTCTCATTCCTTGGCAAGGAAATTGTGATAGATAATTCGATGACACTTTTGAAGTTTTTTTCCCAAATTATTTTCAAGTAATGTAACAAAAACAATTTAAGGGTCTTCATTTGTGCAACCATGCCAAATTTTGTCCAATCTAGTTTCTTAATTTTAGTTGTAGAGTTTTTTTTTTTTTTTTTTTCAATTTCATCACCCGTAGCTGAAACTATTGCAGATCAAGAAGCACAAATATGCTTTACAAAGCATTGTCTGTAGCGTCACAACTTCCGTTGGATGTCCGAAGCTAACGCTAAGTTCTTTGCAATATTGTAGTTCAGACAATTTTTAAGCCAGCCTCCTGACACTTAATTGTCACAATATCATGACATTTACCAGTTTAAGGGTTTTAGTTTTTATCAATATTTTTGAGATCGACATTTTTTCCTCCATTTTGAAAGCGTGTCTCTGTTACTGGTCTGCCGTGCCACATTCTGGCACGCGTGCCGCGGGTTGGCCACCACTGGGTAACTTCTTTTAAATGCTTGCCACGAAAAACGCCGAGGCGGCAAAACCTAATATTACCACTCAGTAGCGCAGCAGATGAAAGGAGCTTCACAGATTTTTACACTGCGTACTCCATAAATTCCAGAAAACGGATTGCTCAACAGTCATCAAAAAGTATATCATTGTTCTGATTGCAATAGTTACTTATCAGAAGCAATACTCGTTCACTCAAGAGAGCAATTCAAAATCTAATTTACCATTTTTAGAGCGACTTAGCTTAATCATGAGAAGCATCGTAATAATACATCAACTGACACAATATTCTTAGATGTAATTCATTCATTTATCATATTTTGTCGCTTTTGCTGCATGGAATATTTCCAGAAAAATTTGGCATCCGGCGATTTCATCTACGAAAAATGAAATGTTGCCAAGTAGAAGTGCAAAATATTTAAGAAAAAAGTTTAAGTTGTTTAATATCTTTTTGTGTTTTATTTGTTTGTTCATTGGTAAATAATTCTGAGGAGACTTTTTGAAATGTTTCACAGTTTAACCATAAAGCATTAGTTACAAACGTAAATACACGACTTGAATAACAACATTTCAATAATTCGGTTAAAAATACATCTGGTAGCATGTTTCTCCCGGATCAAAAGCATTTTGCTAATAGTTTGCATTTTTCAAAAAAGTAACTTCACATAATATTTAATTTTATTTAAAATTATTGTTTTCGAAATATTGTGCGTGCAATATTTGACTTTTGATTAATGGCATTAATTTATTTAATTCACTTTAGATGCCAGCAAAAAAAAAAAAATAAATAAAAATAAAAATAAATCCAGCATACCTTTACCTATTGATCCAAAAATCAAGTAAATTACCCACAATTTTTTTTTCTAAATCTTTACTTAAGGTATGTCACTACGTTCGAAGCCCTTTTTTCAAAATACCTTCGAATTATGGTATTTTTTTACTCAATTCATATTAATTGACCTTTAAAAAGATAAAAATGGTAGAAAATATGTATATATAGCTATACATTTTGAAATAAACCATTTTCTTGAGCGTTTAACGATAAAAATCAATATAAACGAGGAAAGTCCCAGAAGACAGAAAAATGAAATGTAACCATTCATATTTTTTACATGTGTAAAATAAGTCATTTTCTTCAAGATAGACTATTATCTAAGAGAAATATCAATTAGATTTGAAATTATAAAATTATCAAATATATATATATATATATACCTGATTTCGCGTAAATTCATCAAGTCTATTTACAATAAAAGTACTAAAAAGCAATCAAAAACACCATCATATTAAAAGATAATAGTCTATCTGAAGCACCATAATGTAGGGAAGCTATATCCAAATTTTCAAACAAAAATAGCTAAAACTTTTTTAATTAGAGGCTCCTGCGTTGCTCAAAATAACGAAAAAACTGATTTTCGGGAAAATGCATTTAAAGTATAAGTATCAATTTATTTAATAAAATTTGAAATCAATTTTTTTCAAAACTCTCCACATTTATATTGGACACCTTCTTTTTCCTCAAAACATGTATTTTTTCTCTTTGTACTAGCTTTTAGTTTTTCACTTTTTTTCTTCAACTTCCGGCTGTCAAAGCAGACAAAAACTCAACTTCCGGTAACCGTTTTGTTTTCGGGTCATTATAAAAAACAGCTGTAACTTTTTTAATATTAAGCGCATTGACAAAATTCAAGTACCATTTTAAAGCTGAATGATTGAGTAATATAATAAGATAATAAAATAAAAATGTGAATTTTGACCGAAAATCATTTTTTCAACGTAGTGACATACCTTAAGTAATTTAGTTACTCTCATTGTAAAATGGAAATGCATAACAATGCATCGCCGCTGGTGCACTGTTAAAACTACAGATTGCACAAGGCACCTTCAAGGGTCAAACGTTGTAGCACCAGCGGAAACCCCTGAGGGGTGGCACTTGACTGACTATGACACCCTTGAATGCGCCATTTAGCTCCATGTGGCACCCTATGAGTGTCTTATGGTACCCCATGGATGGCCCACAGCACCGTCAAGGGTGCTATTACGTAATCTGTAGTTTTAACATTGTGGTGGAAGACCAACGAGGGTGCCACTTGACTCCCTATGGCACCCTTGAAGGTGCAATTTGGCTCAATGTGGCACCTTATGAGTGTCTTATGGCACCCTATGGATGGCCCATGGCAATTTCAAGGGTGCCATTGAGAGTGAAGTGTCAACCTTCAGGGGGTGCCGCTGGTGTTACAACGTTTGACGCAACCTGTAGTTTTAACAGTGTGGTGGAAAACCAACAAAGTAGGGGAGAGTGGTAATGAATGGGCCATGGTGATGAATGGGCCACTAACAAAATATGAAAAAATATTTGCATGAATTTTTTTTTGATGCCATCAATAGATGTAGCTATTTGTTCTACTAAACTCATCCAATTTTCATTTGTTTGCGCTGAGCCATTTTCAAACTAGAGTGGCATGGTCAAGAATCTGACTGAAAAGTAAGTTTTTCCCTTTTTAGTAAAACATTTCCTAGCTAAAATGTACCAAGTATTTCACTGCTTACATATGAATAAGCTAGTCTTACCATATCTATAAACTAATCTTAAGATGTATTTTGATGTTATCTAAATGCAATGTACTCAAAAAACCAAAATGTATTCCAAAAGTATAGGTGGGGCTGAATGGGCCACTATGTCATGGTAATGAATGGGTCACCTAAATATTGTTTTTCTTCCTTTTCTTTGGATTTTCGCATTAATATGAAACACAACTGACTGTTATAGATAAATATTACTGTCGTCAAAATAGGTTTATAGTAACTTCTAAGTATAATTTGCAGATCTATATTATATTCCTATAGTACAATAGACCTCTGGTCGCAGTGCGTGGCTTGAAAAAGCCCCCCTCTCTCCTTCATATTATATTCCTCACAGTACAATTTCATTTTCTTTCTTGGTAACTTAAGTTAGATATTTCTTATTCCCGATGTCTAGTAAATTTTTAAAAAAAAATGTTGAATTTTGACAAATTTGAAAATGAAGATGAAGTTTTTGAAAGTGATTTTTAATATTATTTTTGAAATATATAAATTTTGTTAAATCATAGTGTGTATTATCTGTTATTTTTTTATATATATTTGATGTTATTTATTTCTTACAATCTCATTATTTAGTCTTTTTTCTGCTACAATTGGTTTATTTTAAATGCATCAGTTTTATTTTAATTGCATCAGTTTTGATGTTTATATAATTTTCAATCAGTATGATTTTGTATCATCATGTCAAGTGCCACATTTATTTTGTCATGTTCAGCAAATAAAAGATTAAATCCACATGTTTTCATTGAATTCATTTAGTGGCCCATTCATTACCTTCGATGGCCCATTCAACCCCATAGGTGGGGTTGAATGGGCCAAATTTCAATATTTTTATTTTCTGTTATAATTCATTATAGACAGGTGCTAATCCAACTTTTATGACTTTTTTAGATAGCCAGATAAGTAAAGTAACTAAAACACAATTTAGAGTTAAAACAAAGTGTTAGAAAAAGTTACAAAAATTCAAAACCAAAAAGTGGTCCATTCATTACCACTCTCTCTAATACCGCCAAATGCGGTGTACACTAATTCACAAGCCACCACTTGAAGTAGTCAGCGAGGTCGAAGCGGTAAATACATTATCTTTAAATATATTTTCCGTTTCAAATATAATTTGAGCGGTTTTTCCCATGTAATTTAGTTTATTTGTATTTATGTTTCAATGTTTCGTATTTTAAATTAATATAAAGTTATTTATTTCTTTGTTTCACTTAATTTTAAATGCTAATAATTAATTCTCTAATTAATTTCAACCTTTTTTGACAGTTCATAAATTTCATCATTAATTTATAAATTTAAGCAGTGAAATTAGTTTTAGCAGGAGTACATATGAAAAGGTTCTATGTTTCAAAACATCGATGCTTTGGCTCGTGTATCTTTGGAATCAATGCTTTAATTTTGAACATCGATGTTTTAAAACATCGGTGTAATGTCATCGATGTGGCACTTAAAGTAGTTTTTTTTTTGAAATAAACACTAATTGAGAGCTGGGCTATAATAACTTTTCTGCATTACAAGTCTATTTCTGTCAATTACCAACTATAAAAAATCTGTTTCTAATGGGATAGCTGTCATAATAAACAATTAATAATAAAGCTTTTCTTATAACTGCGAACATATTTACATTTTTAAAGATACTTTTGGTTAAATTACAAAACATTCATTAGCAGAGACATGAACCTTCACGTTGTTTAAACGAAAAACATCAACGTTTTGAAATCATAAACATCGATGTCGAACCCCTAGCTGTAGTACAATTAAAATATGAGTGAAGAAAGTAAAAACAAAACTTGTGGATCTGATAATTTGCCCTCAGACACAGACAACGTTTCCCTATTTTTCAGGTAATAGGAAAGGGTAATTGACATTGAATTGAGTTCGGTTACTTTCGTTGTTGTTTTGCAAAAGTATTCCGACTCAAATCCACGGAAATTACCCATTCCTATACCTGAAAACAATGACACATTGTGAATGTCGGAGGTTTACTTACCAGAAGAGCACTATAAATGACTGTACGTTCATTAAAAATGTGTTCTGGGATAGAGTAAAATTCGAAAAATTTGCACATCATTCATTTAAAATCATATAATGTAACTGACAAATCAATCGAACTCATAACAGACTTAACCCAGTTGCCTAAAGAGGAACTTAAAAGCTATACTCAAACCGTTTCTCCATTGCAGATCATCATCGAAAAATTTGCGCATCATTCATTTAAAATCTATATAGTGTAACTAACAAATCCATCGAACTTACACTGTAAAAAATGAATGTGATTTTTACAGTATAATACAGTTAATTTTATAGTAATAAACTGTAAAAATTAAATTTTACAGTAATAAACTGTAAAATTGCATATTTTACAATAATAAACTGCAAAATTGCTAATTTTACAGTTTATTACTGTGCATTTTATAGTTTTAAACTGGAACCTCTGCTGCCAGTATTATACTGCTGTTGTTATAGTATGATACAGCGAAATTTTATGGCAATAAACTGTAAAATTTCTAACTTTGCAGTAAGAAACAGTAAAATTACTAATTTTACAGTTTATTACAGTACATTTTACAGTTTTAAATTGGAACCTCGGATGCCAGTATTAAACTGTAAAAACAACAGTTCATTTTTTGCAGTGTATAGCACATTTAACCCAGTTGCCCAAAGAGGCAGTTAAAAGCTACACTCAAACCGTTTCTCCATTGCAGATCATCATCGACATTTCGTGAGTGTCCGACCAAAACTAATGGACGACAGCCAGTCTTCATTTTGCGTGAGAATATTCATCAAAGACAATCCCGGAGAGGATCGAAAACACAGCAAAAATAAGGGGTCGACATCATCGCATTCCTCATGGCTGTCACGAACGTCTCAGAACATCCATCTTATTCATAAAGCAATCGATGTCAACATGCTTTTCTTCCATCCTTCTTTCTTGCCTCTTCTGTGAGTAGAAGATTCGTCACGTGGAATTCGGAGTTTTTTTCACCGTTATTTATGTCTTATTCATTTGATTGCGGGTAATGCGCGGTCAAAGATTTTCTAAAATAGAAGTCTACTCTTAATTCTGTTTTATATTTATCATCTGCTGTGGAGTAAGCAAAGAAAGTAGTGATGAAATAAAATAAGCTTGTACACTGCAAAAAATGAACTGTTGTTTTACAGTACAATATTGGTAGCTGAGGTTCCAATTTAAAACTGCAAAATGCACAGTAGTAAATTGTAAAACTAACAGTTTTACAGTTTCTTACTGTAAAGTTAGCAATTTTAGTTTATTGCCGTAAAATTTAGCTGTATTATACTGTAAAAACAACAGTATAATACTGGCAGCAGAGGTTCAAGTTTAAAACTGTAAAATGCACGGTAATAAATTGTTAAATTAGCAATTTTACAGTTCATTACTGTAAAATTAGCTATTTTTACAGTTTATAACTGTAAAATTAGCTGTATTATACTTGAAAAACAACATCTATTTTTTAACAGTGTACATAAAAGAACGTTCCTGTTACGAATTTTAAAAACATCTGTCAGTAGTGAATTTACAGGTTTGCGGGTCCATTGCAATACATGGCTTTGGTGGCCTCTTTGTATATCACAGAACTATGTATATAGCATTCAGGATGTGCATTTTTGGGATCCTTTCGGGACACTTATGGCTATGGGGCTTGCGCGCAATTGCGACTTGTTAAATCCCCCGTTGTCAACTGTATGCATTGCAGAGTGCTGGTTGATGGTCACAATGGAAGACATTATATTTGTTATTTTCTTTCTCGAAGGGCCACATGAGCAAGATGATGACTCCTTTGCGCAAAACGTTTTGTTTTCTCCAACTTGGTGAGTGAACTTGCAAATTTCAGCTTAAATTAGGTTGCAATTAGTCTCTAAATGTGATCTATTATGTGGCGAAACATTCGCTTACGAAAAATACAAGGCTTCTCAACCTGACAGGATGTGCGCCCCTTTTAACACTGTTGTGAGGCCACGCCCTCCTTACCACCACCACAGCCCACACATTCATTTTGGGACTTTACGACATCGTGCAATAGGCTCACTCCATATTTTTCCAAACTTAGAGATGGGTAAACTTTTCCATCAGTTTTTTCATCCGGGGTCCTTTCCGGCCCGTGCCCTTTTGTAGTACTCCATCTCTACACGTGTAGGGGCTCTAACCAGTACTATATACGGGGCATACAAGTTGTACAATCCGAATTTAAAACTACAAAGCTGGATAGAATCGCTAAAATATTTAACAAAATTTTGGATAATTCCTCGTTTTTAAGCACATTATTATTAGATCACGTGAAATCAACAAATCAAGTTATCAAATATAAATTAATGTGAGATATTCTAGGCTTTTTAGTAGGTTCTCCTATAATAGTAGTTTCTCTCATAACCTAAATGAAGCCCCGCAAAATTGGGTGGTTTACAACAGGGTGTCAATGTCAATGATTTAAATCAATTGATTTAAATCAATTGATTTTTTTTTAATCATTGATTTAAATCACTTTTTATTTTAATCCTTAAAAAATTCTCTTGGACAATCCCAATTTCATTTTTACAATTTTCTTTTAGAGCTTTGATTTCCATCTAATAAATGGAAAAGTAATCCGACTCATCCCCCCTCCACAGATGCTGGAAGGTTGCAGTCCAAATAATATCTATGCACAAATAGTGCTATTTGTTGTCTAATATGTAAAATAAAGAAAATACATGCAGGTGCAGGGCAGGTGTTGCGAAGAGCGAATTGAGGGGGGAGGGACATGATAGAATGTGTGTGATATACTTTCAGTGAAAAGAAAAAACAAAAACAACCAAACAGAAGAAGAATTTTCTATGCCTTGCATTAGCAACTGGGGGGGAGGGGGCAGTCTTTATTAGTGGCTGAAATGGAACATATTCCAGATTTATAAAACAAAATCAAAATAAAGAGGGGGGGGGGGGCTGAATGAAGTGAGGATTGGGTTGAGCTTCCAGCCCCATTTGATTTTTATCCTAGCTAGTAGACAGGATTATTTTCAGATTGGCTCCTAACACTTTTTTCAGGGTTTCTTACTGGTGAAGTCTTTATTTCAAAAGTGTTTTGGTATTTTTAAAAACTTAAAGGTAAGTTGTTCATAAATAAAAAATTAATTAATAATTGAAGTTTCTAATTTAAAAAAAAAAATAAAGAAATCCGATTTAAATCAAAAAAATCTAATTTAAAAAAAAAAATCAGTGATTTTTTTACACCCTGGTTTATAATTAGTTTTATCTTTTACTAACAATTTATTTGTTTTTCAATTCACATCTCCCTTAAAATTCTCCAACGTTTTCCCAAGGAATACGTGCCTGAAGTTGAGAGCTAGTGATATAGACAATTGGGGCCCACTGTATGCGTTTTTGAATGAAAAAGACAGAGGATGATCAAAAGCTTCTAATTCTTGAGGTAAGATTAAGCGTGCATTGGTAAGATCTGACTCTATGTAACTGAGAGAGACATTGAATCAATTCTGACATTTGCATAGTCGAAGAAACCTGTTGAGAAAGTAAGCTTTAAAATTTATTTATCACAAAGACTATAGTTTTCAAAAAACGACAATCCATGACATTAAGTATTAAACCATATAATATTTTCTTGTCTTAAAGACCCAACAGTTATTTTTAATGCCATGCACAGAAGAAAGGTGTAACTTAGGCAAAACAATTTAACAAAAGTTTCATCTTCTAAATTTTATTTCTGTGTTATATATCTAACCATTTGTCATGCACTTGATGTTTATTACTAAGCATCGATTAGTAATTCAGTGGATTTTGTGAAAAACTAGATATTAAAAAAAGCAAAAACTATTCGAGCTAAGTTAACTCGTGCTCTACTTGATATTCACGTCTCCATAATTGAAGGGCTTGGAAGATGAAGGAGTTATGTGATACAACAGAAATTGCGCTTAGTTCAAGTTCAAAATTTTATTGTTGCAGCTTTTTTGTTTTGTGGTTTTGTCGCTAGTGTGCGTATAAAATCGGTCTAATGCCATCAACTTTTTCATGTACTAAGTTTTATTTTCTTACCTGTATCCATTGTTTACCATTGTTCAGAGTGTTTATTTTTTTAAATGAAACATAGCCCCTTCATCCTCTAAGCTCTTCATTTACTAAAACCTTTCAATATTCGCTTCGGTTCATAACCCAATATATTTATGCTCAATTTCTCTACATTAATCCTTGCCTAACTTTATACTATTATTAAGATTCACTTTAGTCTTTAACCAGTTTCTTCGAGCGGATCTTCCACCTGTTTGCACAACATAAATAAGCACGCCCAACCGTCTTCCATTAAACTGAGATAACCCCAGCGGAGTGTCTCTCGCTCCTTGCCTTTTAATATGCCCATAAATCTAATAGATTGAGCGCGCGTTATAATAAGCTTTCGCCAGTTTTACTGAATACTAGCCCCCCTTGCTTGTCTTGGCATTAGTCTGAAAACAATCTGGGATCAAATCATTAGGTACATCGTAAAGAGTGGATCAAGTTTTTTTCGTTATTATTTTTGCTCATACCTTCGGTTCTCCACTGAGCTTTTCGCAGTCAGAAGATGCAGAGATGATTCCCTTTCTTTTGTATTACCAGCTTGCTTAATGTCATTATGACGGGGACTCAAAGGTTGCTCACGCTGTAGCAAAGCACAAGGGGTTGGGTCCATATCGAAATGTTAGTCCAATCTTTCTACAAAATATTCGCTCAGTTCTATTAAACATTTAGGATTACTTAAAATTAGCGGCCAAAAAATTTTAGAACAAAGGAAAAACTACTCAATCTTGGCTGAATTTGGGCGGAAAGGCATGAGAATTTTATGACTTTAAACAATGGTAAATAAAAGCTATGCAGTCTAACGGATTTTGTCGTTATTCTATGCAATTTACTTTGAGTACAAATACTTGTCCCTGTCTGAAAAAGTTGAAAATGAAGAGCCTAGCTTGGTGTTTCATAATATTTTTATTTAAGCCCACATATCGCACACCTAAGGGGCACATCTTTAATGCTAATTCAATTTAAAAAGTGACCCTTTCATTCTCTGTAACTGTTAATTTTCATTTTCATTTAAGAAAGGTCCTATGCCTTTATAAAATACGCACTTTTAATACGTTCAAGTGAATGTAAGCAGTTTATTTTCAGTTGTATTAGCAAGCAACAACAGATACAAGTACTATAGGGAATTTTTGAGAAAACCCACGTACTTATTCTTTAGCCCCATTCTCGATAACCCAGCATTTAACTAACTCGGGTACCTTTCTCTGCATAATAGACCGAATTTTTATGGCTCTACAGTAATCAGAAATACATATTCGTTTGCTATTTAAGATGGAACAGAAATATGAATCACACGTTGCTATTAGTAGAGAGTTAAAAAAAGCGAGAGCATCCATTACATTTTCAGAACAAAGATAGTTTTACCTATCCAAGATAACGTAAAATAGTAAAGTTTGAAAAACCACATTATAATTACCGAGCAATGATGTTTAAATCAGGGTCGTATTTAAGGGGTGGATTTTTTAGGGTTCAAACCCCCTCCGAATTTTTTAAAAACTATTACAAAAATGCTTTTCATAGTTTCTCAGTTCTCACTGGAAAAAAATATTATTTCTATTTTATTTTAATTCTTTTATTTACTTTGAAATTGCATTTGCAAAATGAAATCATCATCATTGAATAATTGTACAAATTAAGGGATTTTTCTGCAGTATTTTTTTTTATTGTAGTTATTGCAAACACAATCTTAACAATACAAATTTCCCTTCGAATTTTTATACCACTAAAAAAACACCAAAATTCTTCAAATTTGTAAGTACCAAACTGTTTATTTAAGAGGCATTATTTTGAAAATCGAACAAAAAAGGGAAATTTTGGCAGTAACCATTTTTGATTTTCCTCATTTTTTTATATGTCAAAGTAGGTCATGAGAAATGAACATTCTGAAGTTTGTAGCCTCCCAAAAAATTTTTGTTCGCTCGGTAAAAATTCCCAAAGTTTGATGTTAGGCAGCGCTGTTTTGGTAAAACGGCTGAAAGCCGCATTTCATTGCGCTGTAGTTTTTTACAGAAACGCCACCCTATGGTTATGTTTACATTTATTGATTGTACAATGTGTACTTATGAGGACCCCATAGTTATTTGGGTTGGGGTGCGTTGCTGTCTTTAGTTAAGGGGCCGCAAAGTATGGTTTTCAGACCATTTTCGCTCGACTTTGAACTGCATTATTTCCCCCCTAAAAGCAACCCCCTGAAAATTTTTTAACATATACTGAAAATTTATTCTATAAAGAGAATATGTAATACGAAAATTGTTTAATATCTCATTGCTTTGAAGAGAAAAAGACTTCGACATTTTTCAAATTTTCAAAATTTGCGGTTTTTTAATCGTATTTAACTCAAAACAGCAACTCCAGGGAAAAAAAGCTTTTATGGATTATGGAACCTACAGATGTGTAGAATAACGCAAAAAAGAAAGTTGCATGGGGTCTCGTCTCGTTTTCAAGAAAATAATTTTTTTTGTAGCTCATTTTAATGGTTTTTTCTCATAGTAAAATGTGTCCATCAAGTAGGTCAGATCTGCTGAAACTCTAAGTATATAGTAATGACATATTTAAATTTGTATAGGGAAAGAGAAAAAGACTAAAAACACTTAATTTTGTCTAAATTTTTTTACAATTTTTAGTTTTTTAATTGCAATTCACTCAAAAAACGTGAAATCATGAGACTATTATTGAATGTACATATTACTAGCTTTGAAATATTGGAAAAAGTAAATTCGGTGAGGTATATTCAGATGTATTCTAGTGGGAGGTCACAGTGACCTCCCGAAAAATTTCATAATCGAAAAATTTTGCTGACGATTCGGCATATTTGGAAACTATTGCAACGTTGAGAGTTTTTAATGATACATTTTTCTCACGTGTGCTTGATCGTATTCTGTAAAAATTTAAACTCCAATGCCCATGAGTATCTTATACTTCTCAAGAAGATGTTCTTAATTTGCCAAAGGAATTTTCCAATTTTTCGGAATTATAAAATACGATCAAGCCCACATGTAAAAAATAAATAAATTTCTAGAAAATTTCTATGTTGCAGTGTTGTTTCTAAAGTAACTGAATCTTCAGAAAAATTTTCCGAATATGAAATTTTTCTGGAGGTCACAGTGACCTCCATTGACTTCCCATTGGGGAGCCTCTAAAAATACCTCACAGTATTTACTTTTTCGAATATTTCCAGTCATTGCCAGCTAGTAACATGTAAATTCAATAATTCCCTCAGTAACGATTTGTCGTTTTTTGATATAATTGCAATAAGAAGCTAAAAGTTCTAAAAATTCAGACACAATTAAATGCTGTGATTCTTTTTCACTATTACTATACACTCAAAAATTACTATACACGCATATACATAAATTATTATCATATATTTTAAGTTTAAGCAGGTCTGACCTACATACTGGACACATCTTACTACGGGAAAACGTATTAAAATCTGCTACATTTTTTTCTGTAAAACTAGAGGAGACCCCTGGCCGCTTTATTTTGTACGTCGTTTTACACATATCGCACATCCAGAATGAAAGGGGCACATCTCAAAATAGCTGTTTTGAGAAAAATCGATTTGAAAATTTTAACTTTTTAAAATCCTTGCCCTGACTCTAATAACTATTGAAATTAGATAAACTCTCATTGATTGGTTGATTAAAGGTTCTGCTAGGTGACTATGGTCTGCGTTTCCCGATATATTTTAAATAAGTCGGTAATTAATGAGAAGTGCCCCTTTCATTCTCCATTTTCGTGGAGAATGAAAGGGGCACATCTCAAAATAGCTGTTCTTACGGGCATCGGTTTATACACCATTTATTTTATTTTTTTTTTTTTTGAAGTTCTTGTCATGATTTTAACCTACATTTTTTAATGATGCATGTTTTGTGCAATTTATATCGGGCCTTTTTTTTATCCACGAGTGGGGGCAACCGCCTCCCCCCAAAGAAAGGGGGTTCTTCATAGAAATTCCAAAATTACAACGGATTTGAGCCACATTTGGCACGTAGGTCCTTTCATGCTCAGAATGTCACGCCAGGGTTCTTTCACTCTGCTTACAAGAGGGGGGCTGAGAGTTACAAGAAAATCTTTTAAGTGGAATACTTACATTATTACTTACAGTGGCTGAAATTTTACGAAATCCGAAAAGGCCTAAATTAAACTTTAAAATCATAAAATTTCTCTTTTCTACAGGCGAAATTTTACACTACTTTTTGTAGGGATTTTGATTTATACCTGATTCCTACGCATCACGAGACAACTCGTGATAATAAACTCGATAATGGGGAAAAAAGGGCATTTTAGTTGCTTATACTTTTGTACGTACGTATGCACGGTCGGATGCGCCAAAAAAAAAAAAAAAAAAAAAAAAAAAAAAAAAAAAAAAAAAACGACATTCCTTCGAGAATGAGTAAAGTAGAAATTTAGGCCGCAGTTGAATGCAAATCTTTTCGAGAAAACAAAACTTCCTATACTACTTACAAGGAAGTAAAAATGTAATAACTACTGTCTGTTTGCGTATTGTGCGCCTGGCAGCCACGAACGCTTCCATTTGAAAAAGGGGAGATAGGTTTAGGATGCGCACTTCCCAATGCCTTCAGTTTTTGTTCGCTTGCTACTTCCTCGTTGCATTTCCCCCCTATTTCGAGAGAGTCAGAAGAGACTTGGAGCGTGCGCAGATTCAACGGAGGTTTCGCGAAAAAATGTTTGACAGAAATTGGTATTTCCATCTTTGTAGTTCACTTTCGAAGGAATGACAATACCAATGACATTAATACAAAATTTTACTCTCATACAGTTATTATTTTCAGTTTCAACGTAAAAATTAAGCCTTTCTGTAAAACATTGATGTCTTAACGAAATTCAGAATGTAAACATTCTATTAGCAATTTTAATTTTCGCACTTCAACAGGGTATGAATTTAGATCAAAACGGGCGCAGAAAGTCAACAGCAATTATAGTTTTCTTTCTTTATTAATGATTCGATTTAACATTTCAGAAGGTTTAAAAGCAAAGCAGACGATCTATTCAAAAAAGTCGAAGGGAAAAAATAATACGAAGAATTTCAAATTTATTAAAAAAAATAACGTATCTCTAAATCGTTTCAGATTTTTTTTTTTTTTTTTTTGTGTTTTGATTTCTCAGTATTGACCTTGCTTGTAGTTTAAACGTTGTACTTAAATAGGTATAGTAATTCTAAATGTGTGACAAAGTTATTTTCAAGTTTGTAGCTTTTAACAAACATTTAACAATAAGGGTTCTGTGTAGTAGAGTTATAAAATAGTTCTAAAAATATTTAATCAACAAATTAGGTAATACGTTACTGTTTTCAATTTAATAGCATTTTTTTAAATATAAAAGCATAGAAGCTGATAAACAAAACTAATAAAAAATAATTAGATTCACTTATTTTTCGACTGTAGAATTTAAAACAGTTAATTATGCACTGAAGTCATGATGCTTAGTTTTACCAAAAATATTTTTATACATTCTTTTTGAATTAGCTGTAATGATAGAATGTACTGTATGAAATATAGGAAATTTTAGTATATTAAAAAATTGCAAGTTTTCTCGAAGAAAAAAAATATTCTAAGGATTTTAAATACATTTATTTTATTTGAAATGTGAAACATTTTGTCAACTGATACTTCCTATCGCTATTTCATTTCAGAGCGATATTAAATCAAATTTTAATTCCTAATGATTTGACGCTAGGTTACATAATACTATTCTTCTTATTCTAAAAAAAGGAACCCTTCATAAAGTACTTGTGCACAAACAATTTATACTTAATAACGAACAATTAAAACGAGTGTCACTTCAAAAAAAAAGCAAAATTACGGTTTTCTTAATCGGTTTAAAAAAGAGTACTAGCCATAATTTGCACCAATTCCGCTCGGCGAACTCTGATTATCAAAGATGTGCCCCTTTCAAACTCAATTCTCCCTTCACAATCGGCAGAATCTGGAGAATGATAACGGCATAAGTTGCTTTTTATCATGAAATTTTTCGGGAGGTCACTGTGACCTCCCACTAGAAGACATCTGAAGATACCTCACCAAATTTACTTTTTCCAATATTTCAAAGCTAGTAATATGTGCATTCAATAATAGTCTCAGGATTTCACGTTTTTTGAGTTAATTGCAATTAAAAAACTAAAAATTGTAAAAAATTTAGACAAAATTAAGTGTTTTTAGTCTTTTTCTCTTTCCCTATACAAATTTAAATATGTCATTACTATATACTTAGAGTTTCAGCAGATCTGACCTACTTAATGGACACATTTTATTATGAGAAAAAAGCATTAAAATGAGCTACAAAAAAAATTATTTTCTTGAAAACGAGACGAGACCCCACGCAACTTTCTTTTTTACGTTATTCTACACATCTGTGGGTTCCATAATCCATAAAAGCTTTTTTTTCCTAAAGTTGCTGTTTTGAGTTAAATGCGATCAAAAAACCGCAAATTTTGAAAATTTGAAAAATGTCTAAGTCTTTTTCTCTTCAAAGCAATGAGATATTAAACAATTTTCGTGCCACATATTCTCTTCATAGTATAAATTTTCAGTATATGTTAAAAAAATTTCAGGGGATTGCTTTTAGGCGGATATAACGCAGTTCAAAGTCGAGCGAAAATGGTCTAAAAACCATACTTTGCGGCCCCTTAACTAAAGACAGCAACACACCCCAACCCAAATAACTATGGGGTCCTCATAACTACACATTGTACAATCAATAAATGTAAACATAACCATAGGGTGGCGTTTCTGTAAAAAACTACAGCGCACTGAAATGCGTCTTTCAGCTGTTTTACCAAAAAAGCGCTGCATAACATCTAACTTTGGGAATTTTTACCGAGCGAACAAAATTTTTTTGGGGGGCTACAAACTTCAGAATGTTCATTTCTCATGACCTACTTTGACATATAAAAAAAATGAGGAAAATCAAAAATGGTTACTGCCACACCTTGTCTGAATTTCAAAATAATGGCTCTTAACACATCTTATAAGTGCCCCCCCCCCCCCCGTAAGATAGAAATTTCAAAAGTACTCCTTCGATTGCGCGTACATGAGTAAACTCATCTCCCGGTTTTCTTCTCTTTCACTGAAAAGATGTAATTTTTTTACATTCTTCACGTCAATGCCCTTTTAACATCTATTGATCTATTGCAACAAAAATCAACAGAATGTAGAACATAAAATCAAATTTCATTGACTTTAAAGGTTTGGTAAAAGCCTCCCCGAAACCAAGGTCTGGTTACGGCCCTGATTTAAATACCAACCGAAAATTCAGAAACTGCGACATTAAAGCTATTAACCGTCATCAAATAACGATTCTTCGGGTGTCCACCGCCGAAATCCCATTTCAGCAAGGTGAAAGGGGTCGATCCAATGCCTCTACATATCCGAATCGCAGCAATGCATTTCGAGAAAACAGAACTAATTCAAAACTCTCGCTGCCATTCTGATCAACCTGCTGTGCCTCCGCTAATTAATGAGCGGGCGAAGAAAAATCCCTCTCGCCGGGGAAAAGTTATCCATCTTCATTGCGGTTCTGCTCGGAAAAGTCTTGCGCCGAGATATCCGTCGGGAATTGATATGCCGAGATTCCGATATGCATTCGGGAGAAAGTTTCGGTTTAATAATATTCAACTCTAATTTTAATGCTCAGAGTTCGAAAGTGCTCTAGCTAGGGTAAGTTAAGCTTAATTAGAGAGAAAATATACCAAGAAACTAATATTATTAATTTGGTGGAATTTTTTGGAGAAGACGACTAGAAATTTCATGGAATAGCAAACATTTATTACTTAAAATCCAAACACAGACACCAGGAATACCAAGAAGCCAAGGGTTTTCTACTTGCCCCCTTTTTTACCACATATCCTGGTTAACACTAGGGATGCACCGATTAATCGGCAGCACCGATTAATCGGCCATAATCGGCCACTTTACCGATCATTAATAATCGGCAAAATCGGGCCGATTAATCGGCAGAAAATATATTTTTCAAATATTATTCTTTAAAGTATACCTTCACTAAGAAACTATGATGAATAATTTTATTAACAGTAATAATAATCCTCACAGTTAACAAAGTTTTTTTTTAATTAAGTCTCCTACTTTGAATAGATATACAAACACATAGACAATGTTGCTACGCATTTTTTATGTGGCGATAGTTTTCTCCTTGCACAGTGCTTTTAGATAACCTCTATTTTTCAAGGAATATAAGTATTGAATTAAATTGTTACTAATTATTAGAAAATATGGATTGAAAGTACTTCTAAATTGTAGTGCTCACCACAGACTCCCCCTCCCCCCCTTTTTTTTAATTTTTATGTCCAATTAACATAACTAGCAATGTGTTAATAATATTATTGACAATAATATGAAAATTGGTTCTAAGAAATTTGATAAATATTTTGTGAAAACTAGGAAAATGGAAAAAAAATCTTCTCTCAGAAATAAATTACTTACTAGTTCCAAACTTGGAATTTATAAGAAAGAAAAATCAGTGATGGTAAAATTGGTAGTAGGAAACAATCAAAATTATCATTAATCGGTCGATTATCAACAGCCGATTAATCGGTAATCGGTAATCGGCGAAGTTGCTTATCGGTGCATCCCTAGTTAACACATATTTATTACAAATGTTTCGGTCTTCAATTTCGAAAAAAATTCAGATCAGAGCCCCGGATCCCAACCACACCTCATAGTATCATCGAAGATCATCTAAAATTGCCTTTTTAGAACTTCAAAGTCGAAAAACTGCTGGAGAAGAGTCCCTCAAGGGAGGGGCGATATCCGCCCCTGCAAGAAGCAAGTATTAACAGACACAACGGTATTAGCTTGTCTTGGAAATCAATTTGATGGTGTTTTTGGATAAAACGGCGATAAGGTTTATTGCACAGCACGGTTTATTACTATAATCCAAACACAGACATTAAGCACCAAAAACCATGCATAATTGCTTCAGTCCTGCATAGTAAATCTTGCTCCGAGATATCCGCCTTGAATTGATATGCAATGGTTCTGATCCTGATATGTGTACGATTCAGAATAAAGTTTCTATTTAATAAATTTAATTCTGATTTTATCGTTTTGAGTAATTTAGGGCACAAGAAAGAAATTTATACCGAGAAACAAGTATGAGAAGACAATGGTCTTATTTGTCTCAATCAAGGAACCGCTTTAGGGGCATTTCACGGTATTTGTGGCATAGGGGTGTCCGTAACAACTTTTTCAAAGTTTAAAATTTTTATATAGGAGCTAATATTTAGAAAAGTGCCAATTTGAGTCCCAAGTGAATTTTCACCAGTATTTCAATAACTAGTTAAAAAAAAAAATCCCCAGAAAGAAGATAAGTTTTTCTTTCATTTCATCAAATAACATCAGAAAAAAAAAATTTTTTCATCAGAAAATATTGTTTATATACATCAAAAATCAGATCGGTAACGTGTCCCAAGTAGCAAAGCTTAGCATGCAAACAGGTCATGCGCACTTTCTAACTTCCCAAAAAAACGCACTTGCACAAAAAACGATTCTATTTTTACCCCTTTGTTAATATTTTACTTCATTTTTGTTTTAATCGATTTCTGATTTTCTAGCTGATGCGAAATAAGCGTGTCCCAAGTTCCGCCGTCAGAGTGGTAACAATAACTTCCGATCTATGTTTAGGCTCCCAAAATCATTTCCTGCACCTATACCACGTGATACTGAGTACCTGGTGGAAAGTTTTATCGAATTGTAATTAAAAATTTGCATCTCTGCATCTAAAATTGTAGGTAAGATTTTTTAAGTGATTTTATAAAATGTGTGTCATTTGAGTCATCAGATCGGTAACATGCTCTAAAATGCGCAGTTTTTATTATTTTAAAAATTATTTTATATATAAGTATAGTCCTTTGTTACAAGTGAAAAAACCACGTGTTTGATTTTGGTTTAGTGCGATCGACTCGGAAATAAAAAAAAAACTTTGTCAGTTTGTCAGATCGGTAACAGTCAGAGCGGTAACATTGAAAAACAGCAAATATGTTACAGAACTAACTCACACTTTTCAGAATTATAAATAGCAAAAATCATACTTTAGCCATATATATTGAATATTTTTGTTCTTAAAAAATGAAAAGCAATGAGTTTTAGTACAATTGCTTCATTTGTGGTTTGTATGACCTAACAATAGAAGTTAGTAAAATAAGAAAAATTGACACTGCAGAAATTAAGTTAATTAATTATTATTATTTTAATTTATTTATTTATTTATTTTTTTTTGTGCCTCAATTTCTTATAACTTCGCTAAATAACTAGATAATAACTAGCATGCTAAATTTGAATTTCTGATCAAGAAATTAAATTTCCTGCAACTAATTAAAGAAAAGCAAGCAGCAGAGTTGTGTGTTGAAAAAGTTGAAGTTGTGTGTTGTTTTAAAACAAAACAAATGTTTTATTAGCTTGGATTTGGTAATCTCTTAATTTATTTTATCTAAAAACTTTATCGCTCATTTTTATTTCCAAGAAATGCTTTTTCATAATGAAATTTGATTTTTTAGCCTAATATATATATTGTAAGATAATTATCTTAATTCTATGTTAAAAATGCAAGGAAATGATATCATATTTAGAGATGTTAACGAAGACTGAAAGCATAAACTCAAATATGTAGCTCATATTAACATCAGATCTGTAACATTCATCAGATCTGTAACGGCTTAAAAGTGAGTAATCTAAGGAGGGGGTAAATAACTTCCTTGACCTCCCCCCTTTTATTTTCTTGCATTTAGACCCAATTTAGCCTTAAAATCCAATATTAGTTTTTTTCTGCAAAAAAATTTTTTTTTCAGAAAACTCCAACTTCAAATTGGCACTTTTCTAAATATTGTCTCATATATTGAAAAAAACATTCTAAAGTATATGAATATCATATTGTTTTCATAATTCACTTTATATTATGTTTGTAATTGCACTCAGAACACTGAAAATGCAATTTTCACAGTTACGGACTCTACATTGAATTTTTCTTTTTAAACTAAACTTTTATTCCAATTATTGTTACGGACTCTACAGTCATCATTTTCACAATCCTTTTTTTTATAGAAAGCACTTTTTGATTAAAATTGTTAGCTGTATTAGAAGTGAGCCTTTACTTTATCCGTCTCAAGTACCAGTATTGGCTTAAAAATCGGTTTAAGCCAGATTTACAGAAAAATTCAATGTAGAGTCCGTAACAGTGAAAATTGCATTTTCAATGTTCTGAGTGCAATTACAAACATAATATAAAGTGAACTATGAAAGCAATATGATCTTCATATACTTTAGAATGTACTTTTT